>JAPFFP010076572.1:0-23167 GCA_026153255.1 Solanum medicagineum | reverse complement strand
ATACCTTTCAAGCCCCTTACTAGACCCAAGTCTTCATAGCCATCAAACCAAGCGATTCCTTGACCAACTAACGCCTCTACGCCATTTAGGGAACCCAATATACCAAGCTTGAAGCGTCAAACAATCGAAAAATCAAAAAAAAAACAAATTTCTTCTTGGGTTACTGTAGCAACCCGAGAGCTCTTCTTGAGTTCTTGGTTGTTTCTTTTTTTTTTCTAAGTGAGGGAAGCTTTGGTCTTGTACAAGAGAGGCATCATATATATATATATATAGACAAACTTCCACTTGAACCAATTAAAAATAGTCACACACATGACCCCACTAACAATTTAATTCTTAAAGACCACACTTTAGAAGACATTTACATTTGATCCCAAACTTTACCAAATTGAACCAATTAAGGACTTGCGGGTTCTCACAATAATATTCTCAATTTGATCCTCAAACTGTGCCCCGATAATAGAAGGAGCATGTCAAGATACCGACCTTGTTGGATCCTCAGCATCTCTATAGAAAGGATTCAAATAGCTCACATGAATGTGCGGTGAATCTTAAGTCCTTCCAGCGAATTCAATCGATAAGCAACTTCACCCACTTTCTCTACAACTTCAAATGGTCCATCTTATTTCTCAATCAATGAACGATGACTTGTTTTGATACTAATTTTCTTCCAAATTTGTGGAGTCAACTTCACCAACAGCTTGTCTCCAACTTGGAACTCTAAAGCACGTCAATCTTTGTCCGCAAACTTCTTCGTTCACTTTGCTGCCTTCCGCAAGTTGTCATGCACCTCATCTAGCATCTATTTCCTGTCTCACACATACTTGTGAGTACCAGGACATTTCCCTTGTGCATCAGTCCTAGCAACTTCCAATTGTGTAAGGATGTATGCCCAACACCAACTCAAACAGACTCTTCTTAGTTATAGAAGACCTGTGCAAGTTATAACAAAACTATGCACTGTCCAAAAACTCAACCCAATTCCTCTAGTTTGCGTTCACATCATTTATGATATATTCTTCAAGTAGATGATTGATATTTTCTATCTGTACGTTAGTTTGTGGGTGGTTTTCCATTGAGAAAATTGATGCCCATTATATTAAATTAAGAATTCAAAAACCAACTAGTGAACCTAGTATCACGATCACTCACAATATCCAATGGAACATCAATGTTTTTCACAACATGCTTATAAAACAACTCAGCAGCTACCTCAGAAGAATATAAAATAAGGGCAGCAACAAAGATACCATATTTTGAGAACCTATCAACCACAACCATGATTGATACTTTTCCATCCACCTTTAGAAACCCATCAATGAAGTCCATTAAAATAGAAGCCTATGGACGCTAAACAATGGATAGAGGTTGTAACGAACCTGCTTCCTATTTCTGTTCGTATTTTCCAGTTGACACACCAGACACGATTCCACATAGGTCTTAATATCATCTTCCATCTTTGGCCAGAAGTAATTTTGGGACAGCAATGCCATCATCCTTTCAACACCTGGATGTCCAGCATAAAAAGCATTATGTGTTTCTTGAGGAGTTTTCTTTGCAGCCTATCATATTGAGGTAGAATGACTCTCCCCTTTGAAATAAATAGATTTCCCTCCTTCCAACACTGTCTAATTGTTCCCTTCTTAACTTGATCCATCACTTGACATATAATGAATCATATGCAACACTAAACTTAATCTTATAAAAAAATCAAATTCAAGTCTAGTAATTACATAAACAATAGCAAATACTTCTTTGCGACTCAATGCATCAGCCATTTGGTTTTGCTTTCCTGGCTTATGTATCCACACAAAATCATATTATGCCAATGTCTCTTTCCATCTTGCCTGCTTTGAACTCAATTTTTGTTGAGTTTTTAGATAAGTATTAGCCATATTATCCGCTTGACCAAGAAATTTGTTCCTAAGAGATACGCCCTCCATGTGTAAAGATAATGGAGTACTGCCACTATCTCCTTTTCATGGGCAGAATACCTTTCTCCGTAAGATGGAACTTCATGCTTTCAAATGCAACAGGATGATCATTTTGCACTAGCACATCCCCAACATCACAATCAGAGGCATCTGTGTGTACTTCAAAAGGTTGATCAAAGTCAGGGAACCACAGTATTTGTTCAGAAGTAATGAACTTCTTTAATGAGTTGAAAGCCTTTTCTCCTGCATCTGACCAAGTCTAATTCACATCTTTCTTCGGCAAATCTGTCAAAGGGGAAGCCCTTTTTAGCCAACAACGAGTTTGCGGTAATAGTCTGCCAGTCCTAAGAATGATCTTAGTTCTTTAACCCTATTGATGTCTGCCATTCTACTATTTCCTACACTTTCTTAGGGACCATGTACACTTGGTTTGCACTAACCAAATAGCCTAAAAACTTGATTTTGTAACTAGAAAATTCACTTTTTTTTCCATCTGGACATAGATTTGGTACTCTCTAAGTCTTTGCAACACCTTCCTCAAATGCAGTAGATGATATTCTAAAATGCTACTATATATGACTATATCATCTAAGTAGACTACTGTAACACCTCTTAGCACGACTTGAAATATATTTTTTGTGTATTAATATCTTAAATTTCATATGTGATTTGACAAATCTGAGCTTGTATCCTTTTTCAGGAGTCAAAATTATATAGGAAAATGGCCGCCTTCTATTTTTAGGTCACCCATATCGAAAAAATATTCTTTCGAAAGATTTAGCATTTTTAGAAGAATGTATGACCTCTCCGTGTTGTGGAGAGGGTTCGCTTATATACATAAGCGACCTAGAATCATTCCTAGGTCAAAATAGGTGAAAAATTGAATTTCTCAAAAAACAAATGAACTATGATGAAATGAGTCCGCATCACAAGCTTGTTCCCCGATAGTATAAATTTTTCCTTAAAATTCCTGCACTAAGTGAAAAAGCCCTAGACTTTCTCCTAAGCCTATTTAGGTGATTTTGGGCGATTTTTGGCACCAAATCCATTCTATATATTGCCTTTAACCTAAATTAGTGTCATTCTTTCACCATTCGCACATTACAAAAATTCTCTCTAAGAAACTCTCTCAAGGAATTTCTTCTTCTTCAAGCAAAGCTCCATTAAAGATAAGCGAAGCAAAATCCCCGATATCTCTTCAAACTTTTCAAGTCAATCACTTAAGGTATGTAAGATTCATCCATAGAATCCTTTTTTTTCTATGGAGTCCTGGATCAAGTCTAAATTTTTATCTTCATTTAGTTATGAAATTCTATACACCTTCTCTACTTCTACTTCAATTCTTCATTTGTGATTGAGATGATAATCATTGATCTATCCTACTATGAATTCAAGTTAATTGCATGAAATTGATGGTTCTCTCATGATTGATTTTGATTCTATGATGATTAGGACTTTTTGAAATCGATATGAGTTCCTTTACAAATGATTCAATGTGACTTCAATTACTTAGTTACTACATGAATTTCACTAAATTGCATGATATTAACTCAATTATTTATGGATCCACACATGGCCCTAGTTTCCCTATGATAAAGTTATGACTTTTATGAATATGATTTTAACTATAAAAGTATGATCTTATGATGATGATGATGATGATGTGATGATGGTGATGACATAATGCGGGTAACCTAAAAATCCTAGTGTCATGATGATGATGATAATGATGATGATGATAGGGTGGGGACTATACCCACACTAAAATGGAAAGTGATGTAGATAGACTATTTCTATGTTATGATGAAGTCATGATGTCTATTTTAAAAGTTGTGAAACGAAGATTATGATAAAGTATGAATTATGACGATCTCTATGTATCTTCACGGTTATCTATTCTATGGGATGACTTAGCAATGAGAGAGCATTGGTAGATTCTGTTGTCCCATAATGATGAGTTATCATAGGAATGATGTTTGATGTTGGGCGTATTTATGCACCAAACTAGCCAAAAATACCCTTAAATAGAACGTAGTCAGAGGATAAATCCATAGAGTCTAGGTGTTTTTAGGTGATTTACTTATCTTGCTAATCCAGAGGCAAGTACGCCTATTTAGTTGTGTTTTTGCAGGTTTTTTATCAGACCAAGTTAATTTGGACTCATACCCGGCTTAGGAGGAAGAACATGACTGTAGAATTGAAGGGAAAAATCATTCAGCTCAGCAAAAAAAAAGCTCAAGTGCACATCGCGGACCTAGGAAAAGTTGTGCTAGCTGAAAACTTGGAGAAAAAGGTGTGAGGCAGGAAAATGCACACAATCTGCATTGCGGACTTGTACAAGGAAAGAAGAATTTGGCCTTGTCAGCATTTAAAGAAAAAATCATCTCAAAACTACCCTATTCGCATCGCAGGACTTTGGAGATGCGAGGGCAAAAATGACATACGGGAATTTTAAGTTATATTCTATTTTTAACTTTAGGTTTCATACTAGTTTGGCGGAACAGAGGAGAAATGACTAAAAACTTCATTCTAGGGTTACTTTAGTTAGTTTTTACCTTTGATTTTTGATTTTAAATGTTGATTAGTTTGTTTTTTATGTATAAGACCGTTATGTGTGGCCAATCTTCCCATATTCTGGGATTGCAGTCATAGACAATGCTTTAGTTCTTGATTCTTGCAATATATGAATGGGTTTCCATTAGTTTATGCTTATACTACTTTTATCTATACTTCAGAGTCTCGCCAACTAGGGGATAAATTAGATGTTCATTCTGGATTTGAGAGATGTTGGAATGAATAGAACATAGTAATATAGGGAGCTTGTTCGACTAGAAAAATAGATTGATTCGTGTTAAGGGGGACCCATGACAACTATCCTTACACATTGCTCAATTCAAAATACAAGAAGATAACGTTAAAGCACTTTTATTGATGTGTCTATCTCCGCTCAATGACGTAGTTAGGTAGTCAATGATAGTAGGTCGGCAAAGGCGTGCAACCCTGTTTAGGTAATTTAACCCTGTTAATCAGTCGTCAAGAATCCCAAACATAAGTGCAAGCTTTGAGACTAGAACTATGTCAACAAGGTTATAATCCCAGAATCGTTCGTAATTTGATAGTTCACAACAACCAGTCATATTTAGTAGTTTTAATTAGCTGTTTAAACTTTCCACTTAAATCTTTTCCTTATTTTTAACAAAGACACACTAAGTGTAATTACTTGGATCATTAACTGATTTTATCTTAAATCTTTTGGTTTGACATCCCGGCCCCTTAATCAAGGCCACTATATTCCTTGTTAGGACCACATACACTTGCGTGCGCTAGGGAGCAACAACGTTTTTGGTACCGATGCCGGGGATTTAAAGTTACAAGTTGGTTAATTTCTAAGTTGGTTTGTTTTGTTGTGTTCACTATGATTGATCTTAGTCGAGGTATTTTTGCAGGTATTCAATTGCTACACCGAAAGAACAAGACTCTTGCTTCTGCCAATCTAAGAGGAGGGAAGGTGTATTGTACCCAATTTTGCCAATTCAACTCATTAAGCAGGAAGATTTAGAGGATAACAAAGAAGAAGTTGAACCTATTAGAGAGGAAATGGCAGACCAAAATCCACCTGCTAGAGCAGCAGCGCCTAGGCTAGTCTTAGATATGGCAATCCCAAAAACCACCAATGTCACTAGCTATTTTTAGAAGCTAGAGCTTGGTGGTATGGGAACTCAAACAAAATATAGTATAGTTGTTGCACTCCACCGGGCAGTTTATTGGGTTGCCACACGAAGATCGACATGTCCATCTTTAGAACTTCTTGGAGATTGCTGATACTTTAATCCTCACGGGGGTGAACAGACTATGTGAGGATGACCTTGTTTCCTTTTTCACTACTGAGGGAAGCATGGAGATGGCTAAAGATTAAGCCACCCTACTCTATCACTTCTTGGAATAAGCTGGCTCGAAAGTTCATTACACGATTCTTCTTATCTGGCAAGACTGCTAAGCTAAGGAGTGAGATTCTGAGCTTCATACAAAGACATAGAGAAAACTTATATCGGTCTTGGGACAAGTTTAAAAATCTCTTCATAAATTGTCCCTATTATTGTCAGGCTAATAAGGTGTTGGTCCATCCCTTCATTGAATTGTTCGAACCCAACACCAAGATCCCTTTTTATTCTACTACATGTGGATAGGCACTGGAGGAGACATACAATGAGTTGTATGCTCTTCTTAATAATATTGTACAAGGCAATCGTGAGTGGAATGGAGGATCCACCAGATCTATAGTTCGGAAGCAGGCCGGCATGTTAAAGGTGGATGAACTAATTGCATTACAAGCCCAAGTATCAGCAATGCAGAATATGATGATAACTCACATCAACAGCATGTCTTTGGACGAACAATCAGCGTCGTTGAGTAAGGTTCAACAGCTAGCTGCAGTGAATATGGTACAATAGTAACAGAATGGCTAGTGTGATGTGTGTGGTGTAAGAGACCACACTATAGAGTTTGTAGAGCTAATCCTGAAGTGGTGAACTTTATGGGCAATGCCGATAGAGGTGGATATCAAGGTTTTGGGAACACTTAATAACCTAAATTGAAAAAACCACCCACACTTCTCTTGGGGTGGAAATTGATAGAATCAGGGACAACATCAGTGTAGATCACAGGGTGGCAATGCATATTATAATTAGTAGAAGAAGTAGCCTACAAAGTAGGCCAACCGAAAAACAATATGATGGATAATGAGGTGCTGAGGCAAATTCGGGCAAATCAGCAAAGGCAGTAGGATGACATCCATGAGAACAAATAGGGTCTCTAGAACTTAGAGTAGCAGTTAGGGTAATTAGAAAGCATCGTAAATGCTAGACCTCAATGAGGCTTGCCAAATAACACGGACCCCAATCCCAAGCAAGTAAATGCAATCAACACGAGAAATGGTAGACCATTGTCAGAGTTGGTCACAAAGAAGAGAGATGGCACAGAAAAAAGAACTTCACAGAGTGATGAGGCTGGCAATCCTAGCCCAACTAATGATAAGGCAGTTCCAGTTCCTAAGCCTCCTCCTCTATTCCCTCAAAAATTGAAAAGAAGGGTGATGAGTGCTTCTAGAAGTTCATTGGTCTCTTGAAACAGGTACAAATTAACTTGCCTCTTATTGATGTTTTGTAGGGATTCAGAAGTATGCCAATTATGTGAAAGATATTGTGGCCAACAATAACAAATTACTTGAGTTCGAGGCTATGGAACTCAAGGAAGCGTGCAGCTCTAGGTTTCTGAATAAAGCTAAGCTTCCAACCAAGTTAAAAGATCCTTGGAGCTTTACTTTTCAAATGGTGACTGGAATTGTTTGAATGGTAGAGGTTTGTGTGATCTGGGTATGAGTATCAATCTCATACCCAATTCTATTTTCTTAAAGCTGGGGCTTGGAAATATTAAGCCTACCACCATTTTGTTACAATTGGTTGATCATTCTGTGGCAAGGTCATATGGTGTTGTAGAGGATGTCTTAGTCCAAGTGGGATCTCTTATCTTTCCTATGGACTTTATAATCTTAGACTGTGAACCTGACCCAGAGGTTACATTCATTCTTGGACGCCCCTTCCTAGAAACAGAAAGGGCACTGATTGATGTGGCAGCAGGAAGGCTCACCATGAGAGCCCATAATAAGGTTGAAACGTTTGATGTGTATAAGTCTTTAAAGCTTTCCACTGCATATGAGGACTTGGTAGCCATCACAGTGTTGGACACAACGGTTGCAGTAAGCAAAGTAGAGATCACAAATCCTCTAGCTAGAGTGCTACTGAATCAAGGGCTAGTGGATTATATAAAAGCTAGAGACATTGAAAGTATGCTAAATGGTCACAATGTCAACATGCTAAAGAAAACAACTGAGCCCCTAAATATGGCGTTGGGACCTCCACCCAAACCCACAGTTAAAGAGGCTTCTCAGCTAGAGTTGAAGCCATTGTTTTCATATCTTAGGTATGTTTTTCTTTGTGTGAACAATACTTTACCTGTAATCTTGTCTGCTTCATTGACTATAGCCTAGGTTGAAGTTGTTGTACTGTGCTTAAACGGAAGAAGAGAGCAATAGGTCGGCAATTGTCAAAAATGCATAGCATTAGCACAGTCCTATACATACACAAGATCTTTATGGAGGAGGGCCAAAAACCAGTCACCTAACCATGGAGAAGGCTAAATCCAATCCTAAAGAGGTCATCAAGAAAGAAGTGATAAAGTGGCTGGATATAGGTATCATCTTCCCCATCCCAGACAGCAAGTAGGTGAGCCCAGTGCAGTGCATCCCCAAGAAATGGGGGATGATGTCATCAGCAATGACAAAAATGAGCTCATTCCGTCCAGAACAGTGATAGGCATGGACTATAGGAAATTGAATGATGCCACCCGAAAGGATCACTACCTGGTCCACTTGAATGATCAGATGTTAGACAAGTTGGCTGAGCAAGAGTACTACTGTTTCTTGGATGGGTACTCGGGGTATAATTACATCACAATTGAACTTGAGGACCAAGAGAATACCACTTTCATATGTTTATATGAGATATATGTATTCAAACGCATGCCCTTCGGTCTGTGCGATTCACCAGCCACTTCTCAAAGGTGCATGATGGCCATATTCCATGACATGGTGGAGAAGTTTGTAGAGCTATTCATGGATAATTTCTCAATCATTTGAGATATGTTTGTACAATCTAGATAGGATGCTAGCAAGGTGTGAGGAAACTAACTTTGTCCTTAATTGGGAAAAATGATATTTTCTAGTTAAGGAAGGGATAATTATAGGCACAAGGTGTCAAAATGTGTCTTGGAGGTGGACAGAGCTAAAATAGAGGTGACAGAAATGTTTCCACCACCAGCGTTAGTCAAGGGAGTTTGTATCCTGGGGCACGCGGGGTTCTGCCACACATTCATCAAGGACTTCTTGAAGATTGTGAAGCCACTGTATACTCTCCTGGAGAAAGAGGTACCTTTTAAATTTGATGCTTCTTGTTTGCAAGCATTTGAGATGTTGAAGAAATGGCTGGTCGAGGCCCTCTTATTGACAGCACCTGATTGGGAGCTCCCCTTCAAGCTCATGTGTGATTCTAGCAACATTGTTGTTGGAGTAGTGTTGTGGCAATTAAAGTAAAAGGTGTTCCAGTCCATATACTATGTCAATAAGACTCTAGATGCAGCATAATGTAACTATACAATCACTAAAAAAGGAGATGCTAGCACTAGTATATGCATTTGGCAAGTTCAGATCCTATTTGGTTGGCACCAGAGTCATAGTGTTCACAGACCATGCTGCTGTGAAATACTTGTTCAGCAAGAATGATTCTAAGCCCTAACTAATCAGACGGATCCTGTTGTTCAAGAGTTTGACATTGAGATCAAAGATCGAAAGGGGTGTGAGAACCAGATTGCTAATCACCTGTCTAGCTTGGAGAATGATGGTCACATAGGTAAGCAACAGCAGATTATTCAAGAGTTCCTAGATAAACAACTATTGGCTTTAGAAGTGGATGAGCTACCGTTGTATACTGATCCTCAACTACCTAGTAAATGGGTTTTCGCCCAGATGCTAATTATCAGCAAAGAAAGCGACTGGCTCATGATGCAAAGGCATATATATGGGATGAGCCATATCTCTTCAAGAAAGGTGTTGATCGAATGTTTAGAAGATAAGTTGCTGAGGCTGAGATATGTAAGATATTGGAAAGGTTTCATGCCACTCCCTATAGGGAGGCATCATGAAGGAGAGCAAACAACCCACAAAGTGTTATAATCAGGTCTCTTCTAGTCAACTCTCTTTAAAGATGCTATACAGTTTGTAAGAGCTTGTTATACATGCTAAAAGACTAGCACCATCTCCAAGAGGCATGAGATGTCTCTGAATATCTTGGAGGTAGAGATCTATGATGTATGGGGGATGGACTTCATGGGTCCATTCCCTCCCTCTTTTAGAAAGCACTATATAGTGGTTGTGGTTGATTATGTCTCCAAATGGGTTGAAGTGATAGCTTTGACGATCAATAATTCCAAGGTGGTGAGTAACTTCGTGAAGAAGCATATCTTCAAAAGGTTTGGGACTTCAAGAGCCATCATCAGTGATGGAGATGCATATTTCTTAAACCAGATAGTGAAGATTTTACTGGCCAAGTATGGATTAAGGTATAAGGTGGCCACGACATATCACCCTTAGACGAGCATTAGGTGGATATGTCAAATCGGGAAGCGAAACAGATCCTGTAAAAGACTGTTAATGCCATAAGGAAAGATTGGCCCATCAAGCTTGATGAGGCCTTATGGGCCTACAAGACGGCTTACAAGACACTGATTGGCACATCTCCATACAGGTTGGTTTATGGTAAGGCATGTCACCTCCCTATCGAGCGTGAACACCAGGCATATTGGGCCATCAAAAGGCTCAATCTCGATCCAGAGCTCGCAGGGTGAAAAAGAATGGAATAGTTGGAAGAGTTGGATTCGGCTCCAAGCATATGAGAATGCCAAGATCTACAAGGAAAAAATGAAGAAATGGCATGACAGGCACATTGTCAAGCGCACTTTTGAGCAGGGACAACAGGTATTTCTCTTTTAACTCTCATCTTAAACTATTTTTGGGAAAGTTGAGGTCAAAATGGAGTGGACCATGTACTGTGGTGAATCTGATACCACATTGAGCTATTGAGCTAAGAGAGGAAGCCATAAAGCAAACCTTTTTGGTTAATGGGCAGCGTGTCAAACACTACTATGGTGAGGACACGAGCTGAGATGAGAAGGCCATGGACTTGGCCAATGATAAGTAAGTTGATGGTGAGTCATGCACCGATGGTAAATTAGGCGCTGCACAAAAGGCAACCCATGGTGAGGTAATGGTAATTGCTTTAGTTTTTGTTTTATTTTTATTTTAAAAAAAATTCATAGAAAATAATATTTTTGCACCACGTGTTGGTCCATGACTAGTGTGCCTCGTGAACCCTATTCATTTTGGTACAAAATTTTTTCATCTTTAATTCCCATCGATCTATTAGGTATTTTTAAAAATTTTTTTGTCGGATCAAGTTTTTTCATTGTTTTGTAGCATATTCAGGTGTTTGAGGATTTGTATAGGGTCTGGTGCTCAAATAATAAAAATTTTTGAGAACCGATACAGTGAGCATTTGTGATAGGCACGCGATGCGCACCTTTCGCAGAGCAGCTCAACTCCAGCATCCAAGTAAGCACGAAAAAAGAAAAAAATTAAAGGGTCTGTCTGTGTCGTGTCCATGTTGCGAACATGCACGGACATGTGTAATTTTTTCCATGTCCACCCGGCCCCATCCAACTATTTAAACCCCTCCCCCCCCCACCTCCAACATTTTTTTCTCCATTTTTTACCCCAACTCGACACAAACCCCTCCCTCTTCCATTTTTCTCACAAATGTTCTTTCCTAAACACCCAAAACTCAAACAAATTCACGTCACACCTCAAGTCTCACAAGTATTTTCTTGTTTTTCTCTTGTAATCTTCAACTAAGGTATGTGATCTTCGCTTACATTTTCTTGATTTTTGTTTGAGCATGACTAATTTTGGGCACTTTGGGTGAAATCAAGTGGGTTAACTTGTTCTTGTTTAAAATTGTTACTTGATTATTGTTGGGTGTTTATATTTTAGGCCTAAATGCTTGAATAAAGTTAATTTTGTGCATGATGTTGATGGGTGAAAACCATAGGCTGAAAATAAGGATAAATTTGTGAAAATTTTGGGATTTTGTGTTCTTAGGCTTAAATTGTTTATGTATTGATGGATTATTGTTAGGTTTTGCAAATTTATAAGTGTGCAGTAGTATGTTGAAGAATGATGCCATAATTTTGCCACTATGGTTTGATTGTTACTATAATTCAATTGTTTGGGTTGTATGCTTAAACTTATTGCCATGTACAAGGATGTTAAAGTTTGGTGGTGATAATAGTGTTTGTGGGGGGATGCTGTCAAATTTTATAGTGGCTACCGAAGTGAGTTCGGAAGTTTGAGTGCTTCTCATATCATGGATTGAATTTAAAAGTATGGTCGGGTGTGCCTTGAATTTGTGTAGCAAGGGTTATGTATCATGCATATGCTGATAACGTTTACCTATTTTTGCAGGACATTATGGCCTCTCATACTCGCCGAACTAGACAAGCTAGTAGGGCAGGATCTTCAAGTAGCATGAGAGAGCATGGGATATCTCGGAGGTGCCCAAGGCCCTGGAGCATCTAAGGGGACAAAGACCCCGCTTTGGGGTCAGGGAAGTGGGCAAGGAATGTCAGTGCTGGTACAGGGCACACAA
Source organism: Solanum medicagineum (assembly GCA_026153255.1). NCBI lineage: Eukaryota > Viridiplantae > Streptophyta > Magnoliopsida > Solanales > Solanaceae > Solanum > Solanum medicagineum. The sequence goes on along the minus strand of JAPFFP010076572.1, from coordinate 10,920 downwards.
TGAGATGAAGTACTTCTCGGATGTGCCTTTTAATGCAGAACCTTAGCATGGGACTATCCTCAGGTTTATCAGCATTGTATGGACCATCACTTGACATTCCTCTTTAAAATCACCTACCAGTAACCTCAGTCTAGTTCGTAAGTTTTATGCAAACATAAAGACTGAAGCGCGTTCTCAAGTGGTCACAGTATAGGGAATAGAGGTGAATATCACCTCGGTTGCTATTAATGGGATCCTAGGTAGCCTGGATGTCTCCACAGTCCCTTTCACTGATCTATATAATCGCTTATCATTCCAAGCCATCCATTTCACCCTGACTGGGGTAAACTCCATGGCTAGGTAGATTCGCTATGGCTATAAGAGGTATCATCAGTCTTACCCATTTGCTCACATGAATAGGGAAGCTAGAGTCCGGGAGAAGATTGTGACACACTCTTTCTTCCTGGGGTAACACTTCATGATGGTCATAAGGGATAGGGTGTGTTTGGCCTATGCATTAATGACTGGGGTAGAGCTTAACTTCGGGGTCATCTTCAAATCCTCCATGAGGAAGGGTCGGATTCATCGTGGGCGTAGGTACGCTTTTGGGGTCTTAATTACTGAATTATGTAGGTGAATAGGTGTTCTTGAGGAGCAACTTGACTACTTTCCCCACCTTGAGGCCCCCCACTATAATGTGACAAACATTAAGGGGCCAGACGAGTCTGCGGGATAGGTTTGACTGATGTCGCCCAAGTTACGCTTCTTTTTTAAAGGATAAAGCAGTTGTTTCCAAGATATAAAACCTAACCAAGATTAGGGTCGAGCCCAAGGGAATACGTAGACTCACAATAAATTCACCAATAAGCAATTCAAGTAGCTAACCAACTCAGTTCCCCATGATTCCCCAACTTCGCATCACCAAATAACCCAATTCTTGTCTAGTGTATAGCATGTAGGACGGTAATTTAAGTCCACCAAGCCCTTTTGGTCAAAGGTGAGACGCGAACTTCACTATGTGACTTGGCCCACCTCCATAGTGTGCAATACTAACCATTACCTATAAGTCCCAATCAACCTCACCTTGGCCTAGTTCGGTTGATTAGATGAGAAAACATCATTGAATCCTGTTAATCAATCTCTTTTCCTATTCATTACAACCTTGGTCTTGTCAGTAATACTAGGCGGGTTCTAATGTTAGCCACCATTAGAAAACATGCAAAACTAAGAAAATTGATTAATACATGCATATACCCATTCCAAGAATTGCAAATTACTCGGGTTAACTTAGTTAGTTCTTCATGGTTCCTACAACCATAGTTGTGGATTTAGCCACTCATGCTATGGGTAGATGAAGAAATTATGAATTGAGAAAACATAATTAAACACTTACCAAATTGAATTGAAATCAAGCAAATCCAAGAAGAATGAGAATCACAAGCTTCAAGATCAAATTCACCCGCAAGTGTTTTCTCATAATCGTCTCTCTCAAGTATTGACTTCTCAAAGTACAAACCCTAAAAGTACTGAATAATGACACCTCCCCCCCTTTGTACAATAACCTAAAAGTACTACTTATAATAATTACAATTAAGTCCTAAATAAAATAGAAAACCTGGTTGATGGACTCCACGAAAGGTCTCTATGACTCGTAATGTGATTTACGAGTCGTAGTCTGGGTCTCATAATCTGCTCTTGGGATCTTGGACTTCTCTTCTACCTTCACTTTAGGACTCATAAGCTGATCCATTTCTCGTATTGCATGCCAGTAGACTTCAACTGCATGAAGTTGTCCTTCACTGGAAATCCTCATAAAACCCATCATCATGACTTGTAGAATGCTCTACGACTCGCATGCTTATCTAATTGAGTTGATCTTCAGATTTCATCCTTCACTAGAATTTGTCATGAATCTGCCTCTGCGACTCGTAGAATGCTCTATAATCCATAGAGGGTCTCGTAAATCACCAAAAACTAGCAATCTTCTGCAATTTTGCCCCAAATCATATCCAACCTGTCTTTCCTGCAAATCTAAACACAAAAGCACATAAAACCCACAAATATCGCATTGTGAGCATACAAACTCCTAAGTTTTAAGCATCTAATGCGCTATATTTTGACAGAACATCAACATCCTCATCTTAAAATTGATGTTTGGCCTCAAGCGGCGACTCAATATGTATAGATAATATAGTAACACATAGAACTCAACTCAATGGCATATATCATATACATCTCAAACTCAGATACCCACACTATCTTTTCAAAATAGGATCAGATAGCTATTTAGCAAACTAATACAAACTAGTGCATATGTCAACACAACTATGACAAGCAAGGGGCTATCAACAATCCACAATCACTGAATAAGTCAAATGCTAATAATGCAATGCAAGTCCCCTCACAGAAAGAAGTCCCATATTTGACACTCAATAATGATTTCATGTTTAACCTTGGGACTGTGCAAAGACACACTCTCACAAAAAATCTTCATGCATAATGACTAATACCATAGGCGTGCCCCTATGCTCATGACTCAGACCTTCAACTAACTAGGATCACTTTAGGACCTTCTAGGCTTGTAACGTAGGCTCGGGGGGCTTTAGTGTGATATTTTAGGAAAATACTGACTATTGGCCCTCCTTGAAACTACAATTTTCTACACTTTCGCCCCACCAACTCTGTCATTTTCACCTTATTCTCCCTTTTTCCATATTCAAGCTTTTCCCAGTGTTTTCTTCTCATTTTCAATTTTTTGCCTTGTTTTTATGCTTCATTTTGCTTTTAAGCTCAATCTAAGGCATCTTTTATTTTTCTTGCACCCGGTACATGATGTTTCTTCTTTTTCTCCTCCTTCCTAACTCACCCTCCTTATTTTTATGCTTTTACCCTTTCACCAGCCACCCTTAACTTAGGCTTTTAGCCTGTGGTGGAGTACACAATATCTATCTTCTGAACCAGGGCCACTTTTGGTAGCCACCCTTCACTTAAGACTTTTTGCCTCAATCAAGGTTTATAATGCTCAAGGAAAGACCAGGACCAATTTTAGCATTTTTCACTAGATAAGTCTAAGTTAATTAGGTGTTTAGAAAGAATTGGTACATGTAAGGCTCAAATATTTAGAACGAGGGATATATCATCATTTCGTTGGTTATTTTAGGATAAAGTGGACTAATTAAAGAACAAAGGCCAAAGATCCTTTCCTAATCCATTTAATCTACAATCTAGCTTGGAGTAACAGGGCAAGCTCTGAATTTGCACAAAATACATGAATTCAGCAATATAAGCTCACACCCATATAGCATTGCATACATTATCAACAAAATACTCATAGATCATGCTTTCTATCTCAATGTACCCTTACTTATCATAACAGATATTGTCAAACACCTAAACGTGTATAGTTACTATCTAGCTTCTAATCAATTTTTTTATGGGTATCGTTTTTCAAAACAAAACATAAAAATAATGTATATGCTATAAGTATTAGTATTATATGGTACACATATTATCTAAACATCCTAAATATACCGATTCAACAGAAACTAAATATCCACGAGGAAAATGAACACAAGCAAGAAAACCTCAGGATCACAAATTGGGGTAGTTATGGACCATAAGCTACTCAGACTTTACTGAGGCCCATATCTGCCCTCACCCGATCGAAAAAGATGTGCATTATCCCCAATGCACAAAATCGAGCAGCATAAACATAAAAAGGGGGTCAAAAACATACATGGGTGCCTAAGCGCCGATCCCTGGCTGAGTCTTCTCACCCCCTCCTCGGGGGTAGTCTCCTAAGCAATAGTACTCTGTCCTGAGTGGCCAATACCCCTCAACCTATTATGCTCACGAGGTAGCCACATATCTTCATCGTGCCTTGATCTCCTTGCGACAAGCTCGAATTCCTCATCCTCTGAAAGTTTTGCACGTACATTTCTCTCTTCTAGATCCTCATCCATGCAAGGTCTCTTCCTAAGGAAGGTCTCTGTAGGCTCATCGGAGGCAAATAAATCTAACATCGACACCGAAGATGTCATCTCTAGTAATGTAATTGGTGTCGTAGGTGATAATGTCATATCAGCCCGGAGCTACTGGATCTCTAACTTTAGGGCTGACAAATTAAAGGTCGGGCCTTGGTTAATCTCTTCTGAACTTTCTTCTCCAAGGGATCGATATGGGCATCCACCACAGAAATACTGTCCTGAATACTAGAAATAGTGAATGCCCTGCTCCAATCCTTCATGTTTGAAATGGCCTGCTGGATCTATGGCCTAATCTACTAAAAGAGTTGTGTCAACTGAGACTTAGCATGTGACAATCGTCGTGCCATGTCCTGAATAGAAGTAGAGGATACATAGATCATGCGCATTATAGGAGTCTGTGAAGTAGTGGCCTCTAGTGCAATAGCAGCAATAGTGGGCCCCTTCTCCTCATCTGCATCATGCTACGGGGGCCTTTCCTCTGTAGTTGTAGTAGTAGCAGCAATAATGGTGTCTCTCTCAGAACCCTCAGGCAGTGGCGATGGGGTGAGCATCTCTGGTGAAGATGGAAGTTGTGCTCATCAAAGTGCCACCAGGTTCTCATCAGCCTTGATCGGGCTGAGCTCCAAAGTGTGTTGGGCCTCAACTAACCAGTCCAGGTGATGTAAAACCTCCACCAAAGACTCTACACAAAGTCTGTAGATCAAATAAGGGAATGAGATAGAGGCGGCCCTCGTCAATGCATCCTCACGTATCTGCTCGGCGAAGAGGCAGGCCAATCTATATCATAGACAGCCAAGATACTGGCAACCAAAATTGCATGCTTCAGCATAAAATTATTATCCACCAAGGTCATCTGGATGCATGATTGAACAATGGCCTACCAAAATTTGGCAGGGAAGCTGAGCAAAGCCTTAACGATAGGCACCGTGTGGGTGGTGAGCCAAGCAAGTTTCGAACCCTGGTCTGTAATATGACTAGCCACCCATTCAAAAGAGTGGTTCGATGATCAGGATCCTTCATAATAAGTGAGTTCCTCACCTGCCCCAACATGTAATCAAACTCCGTTGTGGATCTTGAGGCATGGTACTCGGGACCAAAAAGCATACGGCAGATCGTCTCCACTGAAATGTCGACCCACCGACCTCTTCGCTCAAGTCTCCGTCAGCATGGGCTGAGTGAGAGGTTTCTTCCCCTTGGAAAGAGAAAGCTGGATAGTGGTTGCATAAAATGCGCTAGAACTCCCTCACCAGCACCGGGAAGTACCGACTAAGAGACTCTGTCAGCCACATGAGCCCATAACGAATCATCGTGTCTTATAGACTAGGGACACGACTAAGTCCATCAGAAATCACCCTGGGCTCATCAAAGATAGAATAGGTAGGCTTGCCCCGCTCCTTTGGCTGCATGCCCTCCAAATATGTCACCTCCGTTCCATCGACACACCACTGGTTAGTAGAGGCATCTGGTGCTGATGATGATGATGGTACAATGGAGGACTCGGCATTTGCTCCTTCCTCAGAGCACTTTTCAGAAGTGGACTCCTCTCTGGATGGAGTCATCTATGGCATACTGCTCCCACTCTTGTCACTAGATTTCTCTTCAAACTGGGAAGGAGTATCAACCGGAGCTTGAGTACGCCTAGCTTTGGCTGCAGCTTTGTTCTGTGGTATCACAGCATTTGGGTCCATTCTGTCATCAACGATCTCTTCTGACCCACTCAATAGAGAGACCTGCTCGTCATCTGAAGGCTTATCCCTGAGCTTTCTCCTCAAAGCCTCAATCTCAACATGTCTACTTTCAGGGCCATAATACTTGAGACATAGACATAAACGTACCATGATTAGCCTCAAGAATCAACAAATGAAATGCAAAAAATATCTGAGTACAGTTGCAGAAGGGCTCTACGAAAGCCACTTTACGAGTTGCAGTGAGCACTATGAGTCGTAAAGTGATCCCACAGACCAGTGATTCAGAATAATTTTTTTTAGTAGAAAAGTCTTTGAGACCAGGTACGACTCATAAAATGGCTATGAATTATAGGCTGAGGTTGTAAAGAACTCTAGTAAATAATAAGATTCAGGAAGGGATCTACGAGACCTATCTACGAGTCGTAAAGTGATATATGATTTGTAGAAGTTCTCATCAAATGGAATCTCAGAAACATCAACTTTCTAGAAATCTACACGAGTGGTAATAACAACTCATAGATTGCTCTACGGGTCGTAAAATACACTCGTAGACCAGAAATCTCAGTCATTTGAGTTTCTTAATCCATCACACAGACCCCGAAAGACATTTTTAACAACTAATTCTATCAGCACTGAAGCAAGAAAACATGCACCCACATGCTTGGCACACAAGCCTACCCCAACAATTTCAACATATAATTACCTCATCGAAAATGATTAAACATGCATTATCCTATGGTTCCGACCATCTCTAATTAATTCAAGCTATTATGTACCTATGTCATCAACCATCATTCCATAATATTCAATTTAACATGGTGGATGGTCCAATAGGCACAATTAACATTCATAAGGCCACACTACCCAATTCTTAATTCAAGTAACAATTCAACTAAGGGCAACTCAATTTCAAATAGTATAATCCAAATTCAACAAGGATTTACATGCTTAAAGACCATACCCATCATAATCATCAAATCATGCAATTAAAAACAAGGTAAATTGGAGATTAAAATTAAACCAAGAACGTACCAAAAGTGGAGATTAACTTGAAAAAGAGAGAGAAGGTGATTAATCACAAAACCTTAAGGTTGTCGGAAGTATTGTCGTAAAAAGGTCAACGGTGGCCGAAAATTTGATCGGACAAAAAAGGGGAAGGTTAAGCTTTGGTGATTTTTAGTAAATTAGGTCAAATGTGGTGTCAAAATAGTTTGACCCCTAATTTTATACCTTAACCAAATCGGCTGTAAATTAACGGGGATTGGGTCTACGAAACCCCGATTATGAGTCGTAGATGGTTCTACGGCTCATTAGTCATGGTTTGCCCTCAACACTTAAAGAATTTTAGAAAACTTACCTAAGATCCACAAACCCCATTTACGATTCGAAGTTTGATCTATGAATTGTAAAGTTGGCTTGTGGATTGGAGTGCACAATTTTCCTACTTACTAGAATTTTCTATGAGATGGAGTACGAGTCATAGAATGATCTACGACTCATAGATCCAATCATAGAAAGTTGAAGTGATGCTTTTCTCATCCAAATTTGCTGATTTAGTCCTGTACCCGCATAATCTTTATGAAATACATAATTACCCAATATTCAACCAACCTATTGTCCAAAATTACAATCAAAACTCAAGAAACAACTACTTATGAATCCAAAAACTGAAAAATACACCTATAACTATGTTATTACATCAAAAACCTTAGGTTACCTCCCACGTAGCTCCTGATTTATTATCGTCTGATTTATTATCGTGGCACGACTTAGGCAAATTGGTTAATCAGACTTCACCAATCATCCAAATTTCACTCTTGAGCTCATTTGGATGCTTCACGGACTGACGGATATTGAAGACAACATCTTCATCATTCAATCTAAACCTGAGTTGACCGGTTTCCATATCTACTAGAGCTCACCTAGTGGCTAGGAATGGTCTTCCCAAGATGATAGGAACTTCAAAATCAACTTTCCAAATCAAAGATGACAAAGTCTGCAGGGAATATGAATTTCTCAACTTTAACCAATACATCAAAGAGTATCCCCACAGGCTTCTTCACCGTTTGATCCGCCATTAACAACTACATGCTAATAGGAGTAGGGGCTCTAAATTCAATCTTCTTGTAAACCGCAAGCGGTATCAAATTGATACTAGCACCTAGATCACATAGTGCCCTTGCGAACTCCACATCACCTACAGTGCATAGTATAGTGAAAGCACCTGGATCTTCATGACTTTGAGTTAACGACTTTGTAGTGATAACACCGCAATGTTAAAGCTCTTGAGAAAGCTTCTAACTCACAATACACTTTTTAGTAACCAAGTCGTTCATATACTTTGCATAGCCCGACATTTTCTCCAAAGCCTCAATGAGAGAGATGTTGATAGATAGCTGCTTAAGCATAGAGAGAAAGTGCTTGAACTTGCCTTCCTTCTCCCTATTTTTGATTCTTTGAGGGAAAGGAGGAGGAGGCTGAGGGACGGACTTAAACTTCGGTGGCTCTTCAGCTACTTCACGCATCCCATCCTTGTCACAATCATCTCCTTCATGAATATCTTTTGTTGCAACCATCTCATCACGAAAATCTTCCTCATCAACTGGCATATGAGGATCAATAGTACTCTTGCCACCCCTAGTAGTAACAGTTATATATTGCCTCTCATTCATAGTATTTTGCACCTGACGAAATTGTTGTTCAACCTGTTTAATAGACACAAAATAACACTCTATTTTATGATTTATGCTTGAAATATCAAAATTCATGCCCCTTAGAGTTTCATCTTATGTCTCAGCCTTCTTCAACAAGTGATCAAACATCTCCTCAATTCTGGAACCATCTGTATCTGCATCACGGTTGTGTGATGGCATATAAGGATCATTTCTAAAGCCTACTCTGTGACCCGAATCAGCATCTAGACCCCTATTCCTATCATAATAACTACCCCAGTTATCTCTGAAAGCTCCATCTCTACCATAGTTCCAACCATGATTTCCTTGACCTTGGTGCCAATAGTCCTAATTTGACCTTTGAGCATTGGTCTTAAAACCACTCGTTTGATCATTCACAAAACATATATCCTCCTTATAATATGGATCTTCATACATAGGTGCACGTGAAGATTAGTGAACCACTGCATTCACTCTCTCTTGGTTCTTCTTGATCACCACATCCATGCTTGTGCGAAGCTGAACAATTTGTTGCATAATCTCTTCACTAATTTTGGCTTGCTCTGAACCCACATTGAAAGCACATGAACTCTTTATGGAACACTCTATAACGCTATCCCCATGCACGATTCGCCTTGACTTCGTTCTCTATACACTCAGCAATAATTGCAAATGGTTGAGCTAGAAACATGCCCCCTATGATAGTTTCATCACAAGCTTGATTGTTCTAATCAAGGGCATGGTAGAAGATCTCTACCAAGGTATCATCAACTATCTTGTGGTCAGGAATGCTCCTCGGACATTTAGTAAACTGCTTCCAAGTAGTGCTTATCGAATCACTAGGAAGTTGCTCAAAGTTGTTGATCTGGTCCACTCTCGAGCTTTTTCGATCTAGGGAAGTACCTCTCTAAAAAGGCCTTGTGCAAATGTACCTAGATAGTTATTGAACTCTAGGTATCTTAGATAGCCATAATACAGCATTTCCTGTGAGAGACAATGGGAAGACAAAAAGTCCCAAACATCTATAGAAAGATTTTGTGTCCCCAACACACTCTTACAAATAAATGCCACATTGTGCAAGTGGCTATGTGGATCTTTTGATGGTAAGACCACAAATAGCCCACGGTTCCTTAGTATCTGAAGTAACCCACTAGAGACTATGAACTTTGTGTCTGTCAGTAGTAGTGGCAACACAGTAGCTCTAGTCACATCCATAGCCATGGGGTTCAACTTAAACTGATTCCACTAGTAAGCATTAGCATTAAACTCCCAAGGTTGTGGAATGTCCTCCAAAGGATTTGGATTCTCATTCCTATCATCATAATTACCCTGATTCAAAGCTGCATTGGACGCGTTGTTGGCATTTTTGTGGGCTATTATTCTTGTAATTCCATGAATCTCTGGATCATATAGAGTTAAGGGACTGCCTTGACTCCTATAGTTGGGTATACACTACCTGTATTCCTTGTAAAGAAACAAAAACAAAAACAAAAGAAAAACAAACGGAACTAAGGATTAACACTCAAACTACTTAATGGATCAATCTATATTTGGCCGATTTCCCTAGCAACGGCGCCAAATTCTTTGATGTCGCCCAAGTAGTACCTCCTTTTTAGAGGATAAAGCCATTATTTTCAAGATAAAAAACCTAACCAAGGTAAGTGTCGAACCCAAAGGAATAAGTAGACTTAAGACAAATTCACCAATAAGTAATTCAAGTAGTTAACCAACTCAATTCCCCGAAAGGGGGGGTGTAATAATCAATAAGAAAGTAAACTAAACTAACTATAATGAGAGAAAACAAATAATAGAGAGTAACTAGGGTATTGTTTTCCCCATGATTCCCCAACTTAGCACCATCGGATAACCCAATTTTTGTCTAGTGTATAGCATGCAGGATGATAATTGAGTTTTCCAAGCCCTTTGGTCAAAGGTAAAAGGCGAATTTCACTTTTTGACTTGGCCCATCTCCATAATGTACAATACTAACCACTACCTATAAGTGCCATTCAACCTCCCATTGGCCTAGTTCGGTTGATTAGATGAGAAAACATCATTGAATCATGTTAATCAGTCTCTTTTCCTATTCATTTATACCTTGGTCCAGTCAGTAACACTAAGTGAGTTTTAATGTTGGCCACCATTAGAAAACATGCAAAATGAATAGAATTGATTAATACATGTATATACCAATTCCAAGAATTGCAAATTACTCGGGTTTAATTAGTTAGTTCTTCATGGTTCCCACAACCCTAGTTGTGGATTTAGCTACTCATGTTATGGGTAGATGAAGAAATTATGACTTGAGAAAACATAATTAAATACTTACCCAATTGAATTGAAATCAAGAAAATCCAAGAAGAATGAGAATCACAAGCTTCATGATCAAATTTAAACACAAGTGTTTTCTCACAATCTTCTCTCTCAACTATTGAGTTCTCCAAGTACAAACACTAAAAGTACTGAATAATGATGCCCGTCTCGTTTTGTCCCCGGCCCCCCTATTCGTACGGACTTCGAAGTTATTACACGTGTAGAACAAAGGATAGGTTAAAATGGAGAAAGAAGTAAAAAATTTAAGGAAGAAGCGGATGC
>JAPFFP010076552.1:0-23169 GCA_026153255.1 Solanum medicagineum | reverse complement strand
TTCAGTTCCTTAAGCCATGGTTGTTTGAACAACCAAGGTATTTGATCTTCTTTGTAAGTATCATTCTAAGATAAGGGTGTCATGTTTCATTTGCATTGTACTAGTATTGTAAGGTGTGCGGTGTTACAGTATGGGTATTTTCAAGTATGGGAACCCTTAGGCCCAAGACATGAAAGTCTTGGACCGAAAAAAAAAAGAAAAAAAACAGGACTAAAATAACACTAGTCTGCATCACAGAAGTGACTCAGATTACTCACTTAAATTTGTATTTTTTCACAAATGACTTCTACCAAAACGGGCATAAATTCTTCACCTGAAATCGGAATGAGGTGAAACCAACTGCTTTGGAAAGCTAACTTAAAGAGCTTTGATCTGGTAGGTCCTGGGCCACCCAGTTCTTTAAGTGCTAAGAGATATGCCCCTTTAAATTTGACCCTCCTAAATCGCATTTTTACAATTTTTGGATTTTGATACGATTGCTCTAAAATTCGGGTTAGACCCATTTGCCACTCAATTTTTCCCCTTGAACAAAAATATGAACTCGAACTTTTGAAATAATAAACAGATTTTTAGATATATGGAAATTACGATTCTAGGCACTTAGGAGGCACATTTTCGAGCACTTTTTGGGGTCGTTTCAACATCTCTCCCATGGAAACATTCGTGCTTGAGGGTCAAAGAAACGTACACGAGGAGAGTGATCATGAACAAATCAGCCCCAACAAGAATGCAACATTACATTTAAAACACCATTTCCAAAATTTCATCATCAGTGTAAAATCATCATAAATTTATCAACTTAAATATGAATGCATATGAATGACATAGTGGCTAAAGCATAGGACTTGGAATCACATGAAGGACTTAATAGCTATCTTTGGCTTGAATAGAGTGAATAAGGTATGGATATCGCTCCCATAAGACCGCTTCATCTTCCTTGGAGACTCCATTGACTTGATGATCTTTTCAAGAGGGCCTTAATGAACACCACATCCTCATTAATCAACTTCTCCACTTATCCATCCAACACTTCCACTAGGCCTTCCCCTAAGCCAACTTATCCTCCACATCACCCACAACCCTAAAAAGTGCTATAGCACTAGAGTCACCAACACATCTCATCAACTTAGAAGCATGAAGAATCGGACTAACCAACCCCCTATCCATAGGCAATCCACAAACTTATGCGACCTTACCAACTTCTCTCTTCATTCTATAAGGACTCACAACCATAATTCATTTTTCAACCTTAACCACACCAATCCTACTTTTTTCCATGAACTACCATCTCCTCCTTGGTAGACTACGTCCACTCTACCATCTTTAGACCCAAAACTTCCAACTCTAATAAGGTGGAATCAAGGCCTTTCTTAATCTAGACCTCTTAACAAAAGAAGATTTGAAACCATCAAGAATGCTACACCACCATGCTCAACTTCCCTCAACCTAACTTCCAACCTAACCAACTGATGGAACCCACTAGTCTCCTCTTTGCCACCATCATCAACACATGCTAGGCTACCTAGAGCACCGACCACAATTTTAGCCTTACCGAGGAAAAATAATGCACACTCATCTCATAATCCTTATAAATTCTAACCACCTTCTTGGCTATCCACAACCCACACCTATCTTATTTAGCAAACAATCTCTCATCCTCCAAGACCTGCAACACAACCGCCAAATGATTCACAAGCTTTAAACAAATCAATGCCTCGTTACTAGAGACCACCACAAACATATCACGGTAGGGTTTTAAAACCCTTTTCAAGAAACCACAATAACTACTGGTGCATAAGCCACCCAAACAACTCCACCAACATTCAAAATGATCATTCATAGTTCAAAAGGACACTTAGGCATATCACCTACCCTCCTCCACACTTGAGAACAAAACCCGAACCTCAAATCAACCTTAGAGAAGCGAGTAACCCATTGTAGTTTTCCAAATAGATCTACCATCCTCAACCATCATGTTACAACCTTATGGGTTCTACACTTATTGAAAGCATGCAATGCAAATAGCCAAACCACCTCAAGACCTCCAATCTATCAAGTAGGGTCAACCAAGATCACAAGACAAGACTCTACGCAATAAGAACATGGGGCAACCCTTATAGACCCCTACTAGCCACCATAGACTCATGCAACCATCTGGGACACACATGAATCCTACCAGGACAAAGGAATAACACAAGAGATAGCAACTCCCAGACGTATCAAATCTCCTTGCCCAAAATGTCGGTCACCACATTGACCTTACTTATGGTCAACTAAGTCATAAGAGAAATAATAGAAGATAACCTATTCACAGCCTCCGGTATTAGCCCGCTAAGCCCAAGAAGCTCCTAATTTTCGATGGGTTCAAAGGCCTAGGCCAATCTCTAATCACCTTAATATTACTAAGGTCCATTTTAATACCATTGCCCATCATTACACGACCTAGGAAGGCAACCTCTTACAACCAAACTCCCACTTCTCCAATTTAGCATCCCACTTTCTTCCTTAAACTTTGTAGTACTATCCTCAAATGACTCACATGCACTACCTCATTAGGGATGAACCATCATATCATCTCCAAAAACATCATAAGCCTATTAGAGTAGTGGCTAAAGGATCTTATTCATGAGACTTATAAGCATAGCCGGTGCACTAGTCTAACTAAAGGACACCACCACAAATTCGAAATATCAAAAAGGGACATTCAAGGCCTCATCTACCACCACCAACTATTCTATAAACAAAACAACATAGGTTCAACACCTCTAATACTCACAAGATTATAATTGCGACCCCTTATAGACCAATTGTACCTTAAGAAATGAAATGGACCTACCTCCCTTGCTACCATTTGACAACTTCCCACTCAAGGACGAGCTCACAAGGGATTTGGGATCTAGCTCTACGGGTTCTACCATCTATGAAGACACAACATGCATGCAACCATTCCATCCCTATAATGACATCAAAATTCATCACACCAACTCTAACAAGCCACAAAGCAAGACCTAGTGCAATGCAACCCCGGATCAATACCTATAAACCTTCTAGCAATGAACAAGACACCAAAGATCCACACAATAACTTGGGCACATAAGAGGCCACACAAGCAACCAAAAAGAATAGAGAAGAAATAGTGGCACATCGGGCCTAACAATGCATGCATAATAAAGCCAAGAAAACTTCAACTTACAAGTAATAGTATCGGGCACTTATCACCTCCTTGATCCACTTGATCAACATGACCACCTCGATCCAAGTGTCGACCACCCTTACACTTCCCTCGAACATATGGACAATCTACTAGCTTGTGACCCACTTTATCATATCCATAACAAGCATTGGTCTTCCTTACCACCCACTCATCACCTCTTTTACTCTTATTGTGTTTACAAGGGCAATACTTAACCTTATGACCCACGTCCCCACAACCATAGCAAGCATTAGTACCTCTCAAGCATGGGCCATCATGGCCTTTTCCACATTTTGGGCACCTAGCTTAAGGTACCATACCAGCACCATCTCTACACTTGAGACTTTGGAACTTACCCGCATTACGGGCCCTCTTGGCCTCACTACCTCCGTTCTCACCACTAGAAGTCTCGGGAGCACTCACTTGTTGGTCGAGGTGAGTTGCCAATTTTGCCGACGCTTTGGCCACTTTCCATATAGCATTGCAAATCTCTACATTTATCATAGCACCATTTTGAGTAACTTGAGACATATCCTGAAATGTAGTGGTTAGTGGTTAGCAATAAGCCCTAGGTGATCTAACTCTATCCCATGACATAGATCATGAAGAAGTAAAACATTTCCTAAAACGTCTCATAGCCTCCTACTCATAGTTGTGGTGCACAACACAACCATGAATAAGACTCTAATTCGACTAGGTGTGTTGGACTCCGAGGATCTATCAACCTAGTGCTCAGATACCATCTTTGTCATGACCCAAGCCTAGGACCTAGATGTGACCGGCGAATGGGGAACCCTGAGGAACCCCAAACAAGCCTCATATCATATCATTACACATCCTTGGTCGCAAAAGCAACGTAAAACAACATAAGAGACATAAACAAGGGGAATTAGGACATAAACAAGGGGAATTAGGACTAAGGGAGAAAAGCCTGCATAACACCATAATCAAGAGACAAAAGAGTCAAGGCTTATACCATAGATACATAGCATGTCGAACAACACCTCTACTACATAGGTAACAGCTGGGGCCAAGACAAAGCAACCGGGCTAACACTCATAGTCAAGATAGAAAATAAAGAAGAGTGGCTCAATACATAACAAGAGAGCATAGACTAGCTAGTAGTATCGAACTAGCCACGTGGAGGAGGAGTATGATCAATTTGGGCACCGGTTCCTAGATGGTAACATCATGTAGGCATAGAGTATGCATTAGTACGTTTGAATATACTATGTATGTAGGATGCAATGCAACAATAGATAGACGTCATAATTAAAATGCATAACAATAGGCAATAGTCATCATAAAATAATATGGCATGTATGATCAATGCTCAGGTACAACATGATTAAATATCTCATACTCATACAGGATATTGTATGTGTAGAATAGACCGACCTAGATGTCCAATGTACAAACCCTTTGGTAGGTTAGTAATGATGCTGCCCCATCACTTAGATGTTGAAGTACTAACCCTTCACTCGGTTGGTTATAATGCCTCCCCATCACCTAGGTAGAGAATTACTAACCCTTCCCTCAGTTGGTGATAATGTCGTCCCATCTCCTAGGTTGAAAAGTACTAACCCTTCCCTCGGTTGGTGATAGTGCCACGCCATCACCTAGGTGGAGAAGTACTAACTCTTCCTTCGGTTAGTGATAATGCCGCTCCATCACCTAGGTTGAGAAGTACTTACCCTTCTGTAGATTGGTGATAATGCTTCCCCAAGGCAACAACTTATTCAAAATGCAAATAGGACAACTCCTATAAACTTTCCTAACAACAATTCAGGAACAAATAAGAGTAGACACTTAATATGACTCATGCAACAACTCGGGAACAACATGGAACCTTTTAGCAACAAAGGGGGTAACAAAGGAAAGGGTGGCACCCGGATCAATCAAAGCATATACATCAAGATCCAAGATTTTCAACATACAGGTAACAACATCGGCGACCTCACCAATCCCTTGCCTCCTATGTAGAGCATAAAATCGAGTGTGCCCTGGGGAACCACCTTGAGGACCGCCTCTACCCAATGGAACCACATTAGCACCCCGACCCTTGCCATGGTTTCATATACAATCTACTTTCTTGTGACCAAGCTCCCCACATTCATAACATGCATTAGAACCCCTTAAACATGGGCCTCCATGGCTTCTTCCATATTTAGGGCACACGTCATTAGGATCCACCCCATTAACACCTTGTGGCCTAGGGAAGCCATTGACCAACCCCCTATTAGTAGTATGAGAAGGCCCTTGGCCTTGACGAAACTTAGCACCCTTTTGGAATTTCCCTCACATTGGTCCCTTTTGGCCTCATGCCCCCTTTTCTTCCTCAAATTCTCCTTTTCCATTTGCTCGGCATATGTAATCAACCGAGACAAGTCCATGTCACTAATAAACAAGGCAGACCGACATTGTTCACTCACCAAGTCAGAGATCCCCATCATAAATTTATTCATCCTCGATCTAGAATCAACCATCAAGTGAGGAACATACTTTTAAAGTTGAGTAAATTTGAGGGCGTACTCCCTCACACTCATGGCACCTTGTTTCAAGTTCAAAACTCTGCCAACTTTGCTTCCCTAAGCTCAAGAGAGAAAAATCGATTAAGGAAGGCTAATTTGAACTCCTCCCAAAGAACCACATTACCAACCCCCTTCTCACCCTTCCATTGCTCATACCAAATTTGGGCTACCCCTTTGAGTTGGTACGCCTCCAACTCCGCCTTTTCATTTGGCCCAACAACCATGATATTCAAGATTTTTTTGACCTCATCAATGAACTCTTGTGGATATTCATCCACCTTTAACCCATGGAAAACCAGAGGATTCACCCTCATGAAGTCTCTTATCCTAGCTCCCAGGGTAGTAGCATAAGAGGCTTGGTCCCCTTGTTGGACTTGGGTGGCCAACACCTGGGCAAGCATAGTAAGAGCATCCTGGAGCTCACCATTGGTAGGTTGCTCCTCTGGAGTTTGGGTCTATCTTCCTCTAGTGTTGGCATGATCTAGCATAGAAAATAACAATTGTTAAGGGGAAAATCTCACCTCAACACTATAGCACGACTTAGAACATGAAGAAGGGAAACATTTCCTAAAACGCATCACAGCCTCCTATTCATAGTGATGGCGCGCTTCACAACCATGAATAGGACTCTAATTGACGTGGTGTGTTGGACTCTGAGGGTCTATCAGCCTAGTGCTCTGATACAATGTTTGTCACGACCCAAGCCTAGGGCTTAGATGTGAAACGACAAATGGGGAACCCGAAGGAACCCCAATAAAGTCTCTCAACTTATCATTACATATCATTGGTCGTGGTAGTATGTAAAAGACATAAAACAAGCATGAGGGGCTAAGGGATATTTTGCCAAAACATCGACATCAAAAGGCAAGGAGTCATAGCTCATATTATGAATACACAACTTGTCCAACAAACGCCTCTAATTACATAGATAGAGCAGGGACCAAGACAAAGTAACCAGGCTCACCCTCATGGTCAAACTAGAACACAAAATAGAATGTCTCAATGCAAGGCAAAAGGAAAGCATAAACCAAGGTCCCCAAAATGGAGGACTCACCAACAAGCTTGAAATAGCACCGACTAGCCACGTGGAGGAGGAAGATGATCAACTTGGGCACTGGTCCCTACATGGTTTTATCATGTAGGCAATAGTATGTGTTAGTACGTTTGAATGTACTAAGTATGTGGGGTGCAATGCAACAAGAGATAAGCTTTATAATCAGCATGTGTAGCAATCAACAATAGGCATGATATATCAATATGACATGTGTGATCAATACATAAGTAAAACATGATTAAGTAACCATGCTCATATAGAATATCATATGTGTAAAAGAGAACAAGCTAGCTATTCAAGGTATAAACCCCTTGGTGGTTGTATGGTATAAACCCCTTATATGGTTGATGATACTCACACCTTATCAACACGATGACAAATCATAAACCCCTCGCATGGTTGATAGGTATAAAACCTCAACATGGTTACCCAGGCTCCCGTCCCTCCTGGATCGGGTATAGTCTAATGCAACACTTTATATAGAGTATATCATATTCGTAAGCTCATTTCATCATCATATAGTCAATCATATCATATACATAAGTTGGTTTCATCATAATAACATCATTCATATTATATCTCATGCTTTGGACCTTCATTTTCTCAAGAAACCCTAGCTGGACATTTTATCAAACACTTGGGGGGTATGAAATGGGGGTAAAAGACCATGCAATTTAGAGATGAAATCATGCAAGAAAATTTGTTGCAAAACCATCAATCAACACCTTTTGCAACACCCCCAAGGCATTCAAATCAAAATCCCTCATGAAATCCAACATTAAGATTTAGAGATCAAAACATGCTAAAACAACCATACTTTTATGAACTTAAATCATTGTGCATTAAATTTCTCAATATACAAGACCCACATTTAAAATCAACTTTGAAGCATGCAATATTAGTAAGAAGGAGGCTTAGCATCATGGGTGAAAGGACCCAATAGTTCAACACCACCTACCTTAGCTTTGGAGAAGTTCTTAGTGAAGTTTGAAAATGGAGGTTTGAAGCTTGAAGAAAATCCTTAGTTCTGGATGAGGGTTTTGAGTCTTGAATTTTGGGGTGAAAATATGGCTAAGTGTTTTGGGGAGTATTGGAAAATTTTTAGGATGATATAACGGTGAAATTTAGCTAAGTATAGGTAAAAATACATTTGGGAAACTTTGGCCCAACACTTAGAACATTTTGGACTACAAAGGAAAATACTGCCAGGCAAAATACACCTCTCCGCGTCGCAAAGAGGATGCAGAGAAGAAATTACACTATAGCGCGCCCTTGGCATGTCGCGAAGGGAACGCGTAGACCTCACTGGAATTTGTCACTTAAAAATTTATAACTACTAATTTTTCGCTCTTAATTGAGGTTAGACTCTTTTCCACCTAATTTTGTTCCCCTAAACAAGAATTTGAATTCGAATTTTTGAAATCACAAACGGATGTTTAAATATATGAAAACTAAAATTATGGACATTCCGAGACATGTTTTTGGGCATTTTTTGGGGTTGTTTCAAACCCGAAGGGACCCTAAACAAGCCTCTTAGCATATCATTCGCACATCCTTGGTCACGAGAGCAAAAATAAGCATTAAGAAGTGATATAATTAAAAAAGGAAACGGGACTAAGAGAAGTCTTTGATAATCACAAAGCATAAAAAAGTCAAGCTCATAGAATATACATACATAGTATCAATTGGTTGATGGTTGCCCCACCCAACCATCCATGGTGATTGAGGTATCAACCCCTCAATTTGGATGATGGTTGTCACACCCTACCACACATGGTTATTACGGTATTGACCCCTCAATTTGGTTGATGGTTATCACACCCTACCATCCATGATGATTAAGGCATAGCACCCCCTTAACAAGGTGTGGTCACTTGCAACACTATAGATACTTTTCATGAAATCAATACACATATACCATCCTTTCATCATCATAAAGTCATTCAAATCATAGGTCATGCAATAGATCATCAATAACTCAAAAACCCTAAACCGGACATCTTGTCAAGCACTTGGGCTGTGTGTGTAATGTTACTTGAAAATCATGCATTTCAAGTGTGAAATCATGTGAGAAAACCTAATGTAAATCAACCCATCAACACTTGGTAACACAATCATGCAAGATACATTAAAACCCTTCATCAAATCTCATCATAGAACGTAGATTCATAGCTCAAAACATGCTGAAAGAGGCTACATTTCATGAATTCCCCAACATAGTTTATAATCAAGTTCATTGTAAGAATACCCATAAGTAAATCAACTTGAATACATGTAATTTATATAAAAAGGAAGGTTGGGCACCATGGGTAAAAGGACCCAATGGTTGAAACCCACATACCTTAACTTTGGAGATTCCTTTATTAAAGATTGAAATGAGAACTTAAAGCTTGAGTGAGTTCATTAAGAGCCGAAATGAGTATGGGACACTTGAATTTGAGTGAAATATTTTGCTAAGTGTTAGAGATGGTTTTGGGGAATGTCTTGAATGATATGGGGTTGAAAAATGAATAAGTATAGGTGTTTTTTATTCATGGGAAGGCTTGGGCCTGAGACCCCAAAGCCTTGGACAAAAATAGAGAAACTAGCAGCAAAATACACATCTCAGTGATAGATCCGTGTTGCGGAGCAAACGCACACCCTCTCTGGAAATGAAATTTTTGCGAAATTTGTTTTTCACTATGGGTCTTCTAAAATTCGGGTTATGCCCATTCCCCACTCACTTATGCCCCCTGAACAAGAATATGAAGTCGAATTTTTGATATCATGCACGAATTTTGAGATAAATGAAAATTATGAATATGAGCATTTCCGAGGCACACTTTCGGTCACTTTTGGGGCGTTTCAATATCTCCCCCTTGGGAACATTCGTCCCTAAATGTCAAAGAAATGTATATGAGATAAATAATCAAGAAGAATTCATCCCAACACATGAATGCAACAGTACACTTAAACATCATTTAAAAAATCTCAACATAAGTATCAAAATCACCATGAACTTGGCAACATAATCATGAATGCATGCAATGATTTAAGAGCTGAAACATAAGACTTGAAATCACATAGGGGACTTGAATTAGTACCTTCGGCTTGAGTAGAATGGAAGAGATAGGGATATCACATTTGAATGTCCACCTCGGCTTTCTATGTAACAATCTCAACTTGTTGGTTTCTCCAAAGGACTTTGACGGAAGCAAAATCCTTTTTCCTCAACCTCTTCACTTGTCTATCCAAGATTTCTACCAGAACCTCTTCATAAATCAAATTGTCTTCAACACACCCAAAACATCAAGAGGAACAATGGCACTTGGGTCACCCATACACTTCCTCAACATTGACAGATGAAAGACCGGATGAACCAAGTCCATTTCACTATGCAACTCTAACTCATAGGCCACCTTACCAATCTTCCTCAACACCCTGTAAGGACCAACAAATCTTGGACTAATTTACCCTTTTTACCAACAAACCACACCCTTCATGGGTGAGACCTTTAAATAGACCCAATCACCAACGTTAAATTCAAGATCCCTTCTCCTCACATTGGCATAAGACTTTTGATGACTTTGGGAAGTTTTAAATCTTTCTCTTATCAACCTTACTTTCTCCATGGCTTCCATAACCTTGATTCGGGCCCAACAAATCCATCTCCTCTACCTCAATCCAGCCAACCAAGGACCTGCAATGTCTACCATAGAGCACCTCAAAAGGAGTCGTACCAATGCTAGAATGATAGCTATTGTTGTAAGCAAACTCAATGAGTGGAAGATGATCATCCCAACTACCCTTAAACTCCAATAGACAATCTCTAAACATATCCTCAAGAGTTTGAATTGTTCTTTTGGCCTTTCCATTCGTTTGAAGGTGAAAGGCCATACTAAGCTTTACCTTGGTACAAAAAGACATCTTTGGAAGGATCCCCAAAAGTGAGAAGTGAATTAAGCACCACGATCCGATATGATAGACAAGGGCACACCATGCAATCTAACCAATTCATCAATGTACAACTTAGCATAATCTTCGGCACCATAATTAGTCTTAATAGGTAGGAAATGAGCTGACTTTATCATTCTATCGATCACAACCCAACTAGAATCAAAACCCTTTCTAGTCTTAGGCAACCCAACCACAAAGTCCATGTTAATTTCCTCCCACTTCCAAGTAGGAATCTCTATGTCTTGGGCTAGGCCACTCAGCCTTTGATGTTCGGCTTTAACTTATTGGAAATTACGGCAACCGGATGCAAACTTAGTAAATATCTCTCTTAATGCCACCCCACCAAAACACTTCCCTCAAATCTCTATACATCTTGGTAGAACCGGGGTGAATAAAATTGGAAGAATTATGAACCTTATTAAGAATCTTCTCCCTCAAGTCATCAACGCAAGGCACACACAATCTACCTTGGTACCTAAGGGCACCATCTTCCCCTTGGGAGAAAACCTCCACCTTACCATCTCTCACCAAGGCCTTCAACTCTAGCAAGGCAGGGTCAAGATCTTGTTTTTCCATCACTTCCTCAACCAATGAAGATTTAGAACTATCCATAATGACAACCCTACCATTATCAACCTCCTCCAATCTAATTCCCAATCTAGCCAACCGATTGACCTCTCTAGCCACCTCTCTGCCCTTATCCACAACATGTGCAAGGCTACCATAGCCACCTTACTCAAAGCATCGGCCATAACATTAGCGTTATCGGGGTGATAATGCGCACTCATATCATAATCTTTAAGAAGAACTAACCACCTTCAATGTCTCAAGTTGAGATCTTTTTGAGTGAACACATATCGGAGACTCTTATGATCGGTAAACACATCAACATTCACCCCATACAAATAATAACACCAAATTTTCAAAGCAAATAACACGGCGGCTATTCAAGATCACAGGTAGGATAATTCTTTTCATTCACCTGAAGTTTTCTAG
Source organism: Solanum medicagineum (assembly GCA_026153255.1). Lineage (NCBI taxonomy): Eukaryota > Viridiplantae > Streptophyta > Magnoliopsida > Solanales > Solanaceae > Solanum > Solanum medicagineum. Next base: position 11,459 of record JAPFFP010076552.1, on the reverse strand, counting down.
AGGCATAAGTTATCACCTTACCATTTTACATCAAAACATAACCCAAACCAATTCGTGAGACATCACAATACATAACAAACCCTTCTGACCCTTCCAGTAGAGACAAGATAGGAGCGGAGACAAGCTCATCATTCAAAGATTGAAACCACTTTTCACACTCATTGGTCCATACAAATTTTGCCTTCTTTTTGGTCAATTTAGTCATAGGAGAAGCAATAGAATAAAAACCACTAACAACCTCCATTAATAACTCGCTAAGCCTAAGAAGCTTCTAATAGCTGATGGATTCAAGGGTCTAGGCCAATTTCTCATTACTTCCATCTTTTTAGGATCCACCTTAATACCATCCCCCGATACCAGATGGCCTAGGAAGGCAACCTCTTTCAACCAAAATTCACATTTCTCATATTTGGTATACAACTTCTCCTCTCTCAATATTTGTAACACCACCCTCAAGTAATCCACATGCTCCTCCTTACTATGGGAATAAATCGAGATATCATCAATAAATGCCATCACAAATAAATTAAGGTAGGGTTTGAAGACCCCATTCATAAGATCCATGAAGATAGCCGGTGCATTGGCCAACCCAAAAGGCATAACCACAAATTCATATTGCCTATACCTATTCCAGAAGGCCGTCTTGGAAATGTCACACTCCCTTACCTTCACTTGGTGATATACAGACTGACAATCAATCTTAGAGAAGTGACTAGCCCATTGAAGTTGGTCAAAAAGATCATCAGTCCTTGGTAAGGGTACTTATTCTTGATGGTGACTTTATTAAGTTATCGGTAATCAATGTACATTCTAAGAGAACCAATCTTCTTCTTCTCAAACAACACCTGTGCACCCCAAGATGATTGGCTAGGCCTAATAAAACTCTTCTCTAACAAATCCCTCAATTGCTCTTTCAACTCCTTTAACTCCTTCGGGGCCATACAGTAAGGGGGAATAGAAATGGGTTGAGTATCAGGAAGGAGGTCTATGCAAAAATCTATTTTCCTTTAGGGAGGAACACCAGGAAGCTCACTAGGGAGGACATCTAAGAACTTATTAACCACCGGGACTCACTCTATAGGAGAGGACTTTGAACTCAACATCCCTAACCCTCACAAGATGACAAAGACACACCATAGAAATCAATTTTTGGGCATTACAAGAAATGAATCTACCCTTGACCATCACATGATGACTCTCACACTCAAGAACAGGTTCATTTGGGAATTGGAATTTGATCCTACTAGTTCAACAATATCAATAGAGGCATAGTATGCTTGCAACCAATCTATCCCAAGAATGATATCAAAATCCACCTTATCCAACTCAATAAAATCACAAGGAAATATTTTATGCAAAATTAAAACAAGACAATTTCTATAGACCCTTCTAGCAACAATAGATGCACCAATGGGAGTAGACACTTCATATAGGTCACACAACAATTTGAAATCAAAATGAAACTTTTTGGCAACAAAAAAGAGTAACAAAAGAAAGAGTGGCACCCCGCTCTAGCAATACATACATATTAAAATCAATGACTTTTAACATACTGGTAACAACATCGAGCACCTCATCTACCCTTTGCCTCCCTTGAAGAGAATAGAATCGATTGTGCCTTCGGGTGCCATCTTGTCTAACTCTCCTTCTAAAAGGAACCACATTTGCACCCCAGCCTTATGGACGACCAACTCTACCCTTGTTTTGGTTACGAGGACAGTCAATACTCCTGTGACCCACGTCCCCACAACTATAGCATACATTAGTATCCCCCAAACATAGGCCATTATGGCCTCTACCACATCATGGGCACATAGCATTAGATACCACATCACCATGTCCTTGAGGCCTTAGGTTGTCATTAGTATACCTTCAATTAGAAGTATTAGAAAACCCTTGGCCTGGATGAAACTGGCCACCTTTGAGACTTTGAAACCTTCCTTCAAAATGGGCCCTTTTGGCCTCATTACCCCTTCTTTTTCTCAAATTTTCCCCCTCCAATAGTTCGGCATAAGTCATGAGGCAGGACAAGTCCATATCACCAATCAACATGGCGGCATGACACTTCTCATTCACCAAATCGGATACACCCATCGTAAACTTGTTCATCCTAGACCTCGGCTTGGCCATCATTTGTGGAGAATATTTAAAGAGTTGCTTGAACTTGAGGGAATACTCCCTCACACTTATAGACCCTTGCTTCAAATTCATGAACTCCATCATTTGGCCTCCCTTAGCTCAAGAGGGAAGAACCGGTTGAGAAATGTTGCCTTAAGCTCTTCCCAAAGGATCACATTATTGTTCCCTTTCTCCTCCTTCCATTGAGTAAATTATAGTTGAGCCACCCCCTTGAGGTTGTAGGCCACCAACTCCACTTTCTCCTGCAATCTAACACCCATGATAGACAAAACTTCGTTTACCTCATCAATAAATTCTTGAGGGTCCTCATCCACTTTAGACCCATGAAACTCCAATGGCTTCATCCTCATCAAATCCCTAATCATAGATGCCAGAGTAGGAGCATGAGGGGCTTGGGCCCCTTAGTTGATTTTATAAGCCATGGCTTGAGCTAGCATGGTAATAGTATCCCAGAACTCTTCATGAGCCGATTCTTCTTTGGGTTTATGAGCTCTTCTTCCTCTTAGTTTAGGCATGATCTAGCATAGCAAAGAACATTTATTAGGGGAAAGCCTTACCTTAACTTCTATAGCATAATATGGATCAATAAGAAGGGAAACATTTCCTAAAATGCCTCATAGCATCTTTCTCATAGTTGTGGTTGTCACGACCCAAGCCTAATGCCTAGACATGACACGACGAATGGGAAACCCGAAGGGACCCAAAGGAAGTCTCTTAACTTATCATTACACATCAATGGTCCTGGATACATATAAAAGACATAAGAGTAAGGATTGGGGAAAAGGGGATAAGGGGAAAGCGTGCATAACATCATAAATAAGACATAAAGAGTCAATACTCATATCGTAGGACATAACATGTCCAACAAACACCTCTACTACATAGATAAGAGGTGGGGCCAAAACAAAGTAATTGGCTCACCATCATAGTCCAAATAGAACATAAAGAAGAGTGTCTCAATACATAATAAGAGAAACATAGATAAACGTCCCCGGAATAGAGGACTCACCAACTAGCTTGAGCAGTACTGAACTAGCCACATGGAGGAAGAGGATGATCAACTTAGGCAATGCTTACTATGTGGTGATATCATGTAGGTAAGAGTATGCGTTAGTATATTTGAATATACTAAGTATGTAGGATGTGATGCAACAAGAGATAGGCATCATAATCAAAATGCATAACAATAGGCAATAGGCATAATATAAGAATATAGCATGTATGATCAATGCTAAAGTAAAATATTCCTAAGTAACTCATGCTTATATAGGACATCATATGTGTAGAAGAGACCAAGCTAGATTTCCAATGTATAAACCCTTTGGTAGGTTCATGATGATGCCACCTTATCACCCTGGTGGTGAGATACAAACCCCTCACTAGGTTGTAGAGTGCAAACCCCCATCTAGGTTGATAATGATGCCACCCCATTACCCTAGTGGTGAGGTACAAAACTCCCTAGGTTTATGAGTACAAACCCCCGTTTAGGTTATCAAGGCACTAGCCCCTTGATTGGCTATGAAGGTACTAACCCCCCGACAAGGTTTTTCGGGCTCTTAGTCCCCCCGGATCGGGCATAGTCTAATGCAAAAAACCTTTATATATAATATATCACGTACATAAACTCATTTCATCATCATATAGTCATTCATATAATATCTCATACTTTGGACCTTTAATTCCTCAAGAAACCACAACTGGACATTTTATCAAATACTTGGCGGGTATGTAATGCTAGTATAAAACCATGAAATATAGAGATGAAATCATGCAAGAAAATCCATTATAAAACCATCAATCAACACCTTGCAACACCCTCAAGCACTATCCATCAAAATCCCTTATCAAATCTTACAATAGATCCAAAATTTATAGCTCAAAACATAGCAAAATAGTCACAACTTTACATAGCTTTAACATAATTTATATACATGTTCATACTAGTAAACCCATTTGTAAAATCAACTTTAAATCATACAAATTGAGGATAAAGGAGATTAGGGCACCATGGGTGGAAGGACCCAATGGTCGAAACCCCACATACCTTAGCTTTGGAGATGTACTTGGTGAAGATTGAAAATGGAGGCTTGATTCTTAAAGGAAGTCCTTAGATTCGGAAGAGGTTTTGAGACTTGAATTTAGAAGTGAAAAATATGGCTAAGTATTTTAGGGTGTATTGGGGAATGTTTAGGTTGATATGAGGGTGAAATATTGCGAAGCATAGGTAGATACATGTATGGGAACACTTAGGCCCAAGACTTAAAACTCTGGGACTGAGTTGAAAAAAAAAGTCACAAAATAATACCTCTGCACATCGCTAGGGCCTACATGTGACACAACAAATGAGGAATCCGAAGGAACCCCAAGCAAGCCTCTTAACTTATCATTACACATCATTAGTTGCGAAAGTATATAAAAGATATAAGAGTAAGGATAGGGGCAAATGGGCTAAAGGGAAAGCTTGCATAACATCATAATCAAGAGACAAAGAGTTAATGTTCATATCATAGAACATAGCATGTCCACCAAACACCTCTACTACATAGATAAGAGCGAGGGAAAAGACAAAGCAAATGGGCTCACCCTCATAGTAAAAATAGAACATAAAGAAGAGTGTCTCAATACATAATAAGAGAAACACAGATAAACATCCCCAGAATGGACGACTCACCAACTAGCTTTAGTAGTACCAAACTAGCCATGTGGAGTAGGAGGATGATCAACTTAGGCACCGATTCCTACATGGTGATATCATGTAGGCAAGAGTATGCGTTAGTACATATGAATGTACTAAGTATGCAGGATGCAATGCAATAAGAGATAGGCATCATAATCAAAATACAAAACAATAGGCAATAGGCATAATATAACAATATGACATGTATGATCAAAGCTTATGTAAAATATGCTTAAGTAAATTATGCTTATATAGGACATCATATGTGTAGAAGAGACAAAGCTAGATTTCCAAAAAACAAAACCCTTGGTAGGTTGATGATGATGCCACCCCTTCACCATGGTGGTGAGGTACAAACCCCTCACTAGGTTGATGAATACAAACCCTCATCTAGGTTATAAAGGCACTAGCCCCTTGATTGACTATCAAGGTACTAAGCCCCTGACAAGGTTATCCGGGCTCTTAGTCCCCCCATATTGTACATGGTCTAATGAAACACTTGATATAGAATACATCATGTACATAAACTCATTTCATCATCATATAGTCATTCATATCATATCTCATGCTTTGGACCTTCAATTCCTCAAGAAATCACAACCGGACATTTTATCAAACACTTGTCGGGTATGTAGTGCTAGTATAAAACCATGAAATATAGAGATGAAATCATCCAAGAAAATCTATTATAAATCCATCAATCAATACCTTGCAACACCATCATAAATATATATCAAAACCCCTCTTTAAATGTTAGAATAGATCTAATATTTATAGCTCAAAACATAGCAAAATAGTCACAACATTACATAGCTTTAACATAATTCATAGACATGTTCATACTAATAAACCCATTTGTAAAATCAACTTTAAATCATGCAAATTGAGTAAAAAGGAGATTAGGGCACCATGGGTGGAAGGACCCAATGGTTGAAACCCATATACCGTAGCTTTGGAGAAGTTCATGGTGAAGATTAAAAATGGAGGCTTGAAGGTTGAATGAAATCCTTAGATCCAGAAGAAGTTTTGAGACTTGAATTTAGGAGTAAAAAATATGGCAAAGTGTTTTAGTGAATATTGGGGAATGTTTAGGATGATGTAAGGGTGAAATATGGCTAAGTATAGGTAGATACACATTTGGGAACACTTAGGCCGAAGACTTAAAAGTCTTGGACCGAGTTGAAAAAAATAGTCACAAAATAATACCTCTGCGCGTTGTGGATGCGGTGCGCTTTGCTCTCTGGAAATTGACATTTGAGAATTTCAAATTTTGATACGGTTGCTCAAAAATCGGGATTAGACCCTTTTACCCCTAATTACTACCCCTTGAACAAGAATATGAAGTTGTATTTTCGAAATAACAAATGAATTTTTAGATATATGAAAATTACGATTCTCGGCACTTTCGAGGCACTTTTTGGGGTTGTTTCAGTGGTGCACTTCACAACCATGAATAAGACTCTAATTGACGTTGCATGGTGGATGTCGAGGACCATTATCAACCTAGTGCTTTGATACCAAGTTTGTCACGACCCAAGCGTAGGGACTAGATTTGACACGGCGAATGGGGACCCAAAGGGACCCCAAACAAGCACCTTAGCATATCATTTACACATCCTTGTAAATCATTTGTAAAATCAACTTCAAATCATGCAAATTGAGTAAAAAGAAGATTAGGGCACCATGGGTGGAAGGACCCAATGGTTGAAACCCACATACCTTAGCTTTGGAGAAGGTCATGGTGAAGATTAAAAATGGAGGCTTGAAGGTTGAAGGAAATCCTTAGATCCAGAAGAAGTTTTGAGACTTGAATTTAGGACTGAAAACTATGGCTAAGTGTTTTAGTGAATATTGGGGAATGTTTAGGATGATATAAGGGTGAAATATGGCTAAGTATAGGTAGATACACGTTTGAGAACACTTAGGCCGAAGACTTAAAAGTCTTGGACCGAGTTGAAAAAAACAGTCACAAAATAATACCTCTGCGCGTTATGGAAGCGGTGCGCTTTGCTCTCTGGAAATTGACATTTGAGAATTTCAAATTTTGATACGGTTGCCCGAAAATCGGGATTAGACCCTTTTACCCCTAATTACTACCCCCTGAACAAGAATATGAAGTTGTATTTTCGAAATAACAAATGAATTTTTAGATATATGAAAATTACGATTCTCGGCACTTTCGAGGCACTTTTTGGGGTTGTTTCAGTGGTGCACTTCACAACCATGAATAAGACTCTAATTGACATTGCATGGTGGATGCCGAGGACCATTATCAACTTAGTGCTTTGATACCAAGTTTGTCACGACCCAAGCGTAGGGCCTAGATTTCACACGGCGAATGGGGACCCAAAGGGACCCCAAACAAGCACCTTAGCATATCATTTACACACCCTTGTAAATCATTTGTAAAATCAACATCAAATCATGCAAATTGAGTAAAAAGGAGATTAGGGCACCATGGGTGGAAGGACCCAATGGTTGAAACCCACATACCTTAGCTTTGGAGAAGGTCATGGTGAAGATTAAAAATGGAGGCTTGAAGGTTGAAGGAAATCCTTAGATCTAGAAGAAGTTTTGAGACTTGAATTTAGGAGTGAAAAATATGGCTAAGTGTTTTAGTGAATATTGGGGAACGTTTAGGATGATAGAAGGGTGAAATATGGCTAAGTATAGGTAGATACACATTTGGGAACACTTAGGCCGAAGACTTAAAAGTCTTGGACCGAGTTCAAAAAAATAGTCACAAAATAATACCTCTGCGCGTTGTGGAAGCAGTGCGCTTTGCTCTCTGGAAATTGACATTTGAGAATTTCAAATTTTGATACGGTTGCTCGAAAATTGGGATTAGACCCTTTTTCCCCTAATTACTACCCCTGAACAAGAATATGAAGTTGTATTTTCGAAATAACAAATGAATTTTTAGGTATATGAAAATTACGATTCTCGACACTTTCGAGGCACATTTTCAGGCACTTTTTGGGGTTGTTTCAGTGGTGCACTTCACAACCATGGATACGACTCTAATCGACATTGCATGGTGGATGCCGAGGACCATTATCAACCTAGTGCTTTGATACCAAGTTTGTCACGACCCAAGCGTAGGGCCTAGCTTTGACACGGCGAATGGGGACCCAAATGGACCCCAAACAAGCACCTTAGCATATCATTTACACATCCTTGCTCGCAAAAGAAATTGAACATCAATAAGATAATATAAATAAGGGTAAAGGGACTAAATGAAGTCTTTCATAGCATAAATCATCAAAGGAGTCAAAGCTCAAAGCATAAATAAATAACTTGTCCAATAATACCTCTAGCATAGATTAGGTGTGGGCCAAGATAACTTCTCGGGATCACTCTCATAGTCAAAGCATACAATAAAAGAAATAGAGTCTTTGCATAACATAAGATTAAAGATATCGTCCTCAGAGTTGACTCACCAAACTTTGCTTTAAGAGAAAGTACTAGCCACGTGGAGGGGGAGGATGATCAAGTGGAACTTCAGTTTCTACATGGTAACATCATGTAGTCATAGAGTATGCGTTAGTACATTTGAATGTTCTAAATATGTAGGATACAATGCCACAAGAGATAAGCAACATAGTCAAAATGCATAATTAGGCAATGGATGAGCATATAACAATATGGCATACATTAATGATGCTTGAAGTCAACATGCTTATATAGAAAATGTTACATGTGTAGTAAGATACCATCGTTATGGAATCCAAGGCCAACCACCCCCTTGGAGAGGCGATTGAGGTATCAACGCCTCAATTGGTTGATAGTTGTCACACCCTACCACCCCTCAATTGGATGATGGTTGTCACACTCTACCATCTATGGTGATTGAGGTATGAACCCCTCAATTTGATTGATACTTGTCACACCCTACCATCCATGGTGATTGAGACATAACACAACCTCAACAAGGTGTGGTCACTTGCAACACTGCAGATACTTTTCACGAAATCAACACATATACACCTTCGTTTCATAATCATAATGTCATTCAAATCATAGTTCATTAGATCATTAATAACTCAGAATCCCTAAACCGGATATTTTTATCAAACACTTGGCAGGTTTGTAATGCTAGTTCAAAATCATGCAATTCAAGAGTGAAATCATGTAAGAAAACTTAATGTAAATCAATCCACAAACACTTGGTAACACCCTCATGCAAGATACATTAAAACCCTTCATCAAATCTCATCATAGAACATAGATTCATAGCTCAAGACATTCTTAAATAGTCCATACTTCATGAAATCCCCAACATAGTTTATAATCAAGTTCATAGTAAGAATACTCATAAGTAAATCAACTTGAAAACATGTAATTTGTATAAAAAGGAAGGTTGGGTATCATGGATTAAAAGACCCAATGGTTGAAATCCATATACCTCAACTTTGGAGTTTCCCTTGATGAAGATTGGAATGAGAACTTGAAGCTTGAGTGAATTCCTTAATATCCAGAATGAGTTTGGGACACTTGAATTTGAGTGAAATATTTGGCTAAGTGTTAGAGAGGGTTTTGGGGAATGTCTGGAATGATATGGGGTTGAAAAATAACATAATATAGGTGTTTTTTTACTCATGGGAATGTTTAGGCCCAAGATCCCAAAGCCTTGGACCGAAACAGAAAAACTGGCAGCAAAATACACATCTCCATGACGCGGCAAATGCGCACCCTCTTTGGAAATGAAATTTTCGTGAAATCCATTTTTCGCTATGGGTCTTCTAAAATTCGAGTTATACCTATTCCCCACTCAATTTTTTCCCTCGAAAAAGAATATGATATCGAATATTCGATATTATGCATGGATATAGAGATATATGGAAATTACGAATATAGGCATTTCTGAGGCACACTTTTGAGCATTTTTGGGGCATTTCATTTAGAGACTAAAGACTTACTATAAAGACCCCTTGAGTCAAGGCCCCATCTTAAGCCTCAATAATTACTTAGTCAAATCCTACAGAATACTTGAAATAATCATACTTTAATTATAACATGAATAGCTTGTAAGAGACATGATAACATGACTTGAGTAGCTCATAAACATGCTTAACCTCTAGTAGTGAGCCTAACTTGAACATGAGAGTACATCATAATCATACATGAACCTATGCTTTAACATGAATGGCTTAAAAAAGGTAAAATCTTGAAATAGGCTAAACTTGATACTTGCAATATCATAGATACTTTTCATGAATTCACTACATGCTTGAAAGCGCTTAATCACCATAAAGTCACTTGACTCGTAAATCTTGTAATACATCATCAATATCTTGAGAATTGTTGTCATTTCATCTTATCAAACACATGGTGGGTTCATGATACTTATTTAAAATCATGCAATTCAAAAGTAAAATAAGATTAGTAAACTCAATGCAATTCAACCCATCAACATGGTAGTAAAACCCTAATGTAGGGTACCTTCAAACCCATCACAAAAGCTCATAATGGTTCATAGTTTCATAGCTCTAAACATCCATAGTCTCAATAGAAAAAATCAATTCTTGGAATAATATAAGCTTTAAATAGACAATTGGTGTTGTCAAAATACAGCACATTTGATGCCTGAAAACAAGGATTTTACAAGTTCTTAATGCAACATTTTGTGATTTTTATGTGTTTTTGTGTTGTTCTTGAAGAAAATACAGGTTGCCATGATTTTTAGCAGAAAATTACAGATTTTGCTAAAGTACTGGACATATGAGCCACCCTATGAGTCGTAGCCCAAGCTACGAGTCGTTAGGTGCCCTTATAGCAAGAAATAATAAGAAAAATTAAGAATCTGCAAAGTGAAGGTCATCCATACAAGACCACCCTATGAGTCATAGGTCTCTTTACGACTCGTATAGTTGGGGATCATAGCATGGAACAGTGAGCCAAAAGTTTGGACTAAGAACTGCAGGCCTAGACTACATGAAGAGCATACGAGTTGTAGCCTAAGAAATAACTCATAACAGTGGGTTGTAGCAGTCAAGTTCAAAATGCCAAGTGTTAACTACGAAACTCCAATTACGACTCGTAGGTCACCCTACAAGTCGGATCTGCAAGCGTAATTGCTGCCAGCTATATTTTCTATTTAATTTTTAGGGTGTTTTCATAAATAGTATGAATAGTTAATGTTAAGGTTTTAGCTCTAGACTTTGAATATTTTTTTAGATTCCATCACTTTGTGTATCCTCTCTTTAAAATTTTCTAGGGTTTAGTGTAGATTTCATTTTTAATTTGAAGACCCACTTTGGGGGATTGAAAAATCACATTGTACTCATTTTCCATTAATCCAAGCTTGTAGTTTTCAACTTGAAGGCCTTTTTGTTCTTTATTGTTTTGGGTAATTTCTCAACTATATCTCTCATATTCATTGTTATTGATTTTGCTTTAGCCATGAGTAGCTAATACCCACAACTTGGGGTTGTGGGAACCATGAGTAGTTGACTTGAAATAACCTAGACTTTGTGCATTTCTTTGATGGGGTTTTTGTATGTATTATTTATTTCCCTTCACTTTGATTGTTGTTTGGTGGTGCCAACACTAAACCCCGCCTACTGTCACGATCCATACCAAGGTATTGACGAAAAGGAGAAGGGTAGTAAATGACAGGATTCAATTAATGTGTTCTAATCAA
>JAPFFP010076529.1:0-23184 GCA_026153255.1 Solanum medicagineum | reverse complement strand
CCAACAAAGCGCCATGGTGAAATTCGATCTTCACCTTCACAAGAGGGCTGGAAGAACCTAAGTTACCATCCTGCATGCTAAACTTCAATTGTGGTTATGTTACCTAGGGTAGTCGAGTCAACGAACCATGGGGAACTCAAATCCCATGTTGTCCCTCAAATTGAGTGTTTTCTCATGTAGTAGTATAGTCGTAATTTTACTTTTGTTTTTGAATCACAAACCCCCCCCCCCATTTAGAGATTGTAGTTATTAATGCTTGAAATGATTAGTGGAGAAGTCTTGTAGTCAAGCCATGTATTCCCTGTGGATTCGACCCTAACCTTCGGTTAGGTTAATTGCTGACAACGACTGCTTTCTTATTGGAGCGTGAACAACAGATGTCAAAGTTTATGGCGTCGTTACTGGGGAATACCGCTAAGTATTGATTTGATTTCACTATTAGTTAGTTCTAGGATTGATTTCTGGAGTCTCGTGTATTTTATTGTTGTTTTTCTTTTGTTTTTCTTCTTTGATTTTATTTGGAGGGTGTACTAGGTTGTATGCCCAACACAAGGAGCCAAGGCAATCCCTTAGCTCCACTCAATATGGAGATCCACCAACTACCAAGAAGAATGGCTCAAGTAAATGAGGATATCGAGGTTGAGGAGGATATAAATAAGAATGAGGATATGGGAAGAGAGGAGAATCCACAACAGAGGATTAAACAGGCCACAACTCAGGGACTTCAATGAAAACGCTTATGGATGGAATTAATATCGATTGAACCCTATGGATATGGACGTTACCAATGCTATAGTACTACCTCATTTACCGGTAAATACTAAGCTCACGGTATCGAGTGGATTGCTCCGAATGCTCCAAAACCGAGGACTATTCACAGAGCTACCTTCGGAGGATCCCACCGTCATCTTCAAAATGTGGTGTTTGTTTGCAAGAGTGTCATGAGGACACAAAACCTTTCTCTTGATGTTTGGCTTAAGAGTGTTTCATCTGCCATTTACTAGCAATACAACTGTATGGTTGTCTAAGCTTCCTTCAGGTACTATCACAAGTTAGGCTGAGCTTCAGAGAGTATTCCTTGGAAGATATTTCTCAAAATCTAAGAAGTTGAAGCTCAAGGACCAAATCAACAACTTTGAGCAATTGTCGGGTGATTCTATCAGCACAACATGGGAGACGTTTACTAAATGCTTGAGGATGGTCCCTGATCACAAGATTGTTGATGATGCCTTGGTTGAGATTTTCCATAGGGCGCCTGATGAGAATAGTCAAGCTTGCGCCGACACAATCATGGGAGCATGTTCCTAGACCAAACTTTTGCATTGATAGCTGTAAGGATAGAGCAAGTGGTCAAAACAAACAGAGCATAGGGTCATTGAGAGCGAGGTGTGATGAAGCCTTCTTGTGCGATTAACACCAATAATGAGCAAGCAAAGGTAAATGAAGAGATCATGGAGCAACTTGCTCAACTTAGCACAAGTATGGACTTGGATTTAAAGCAAAATCAAGCAAGTGTCAAGGCAGTCACTCACCAACCTCCGAAGGCTCCTACCTATGATGATCCATTCTTTGATGAGGATGTATGTTTTGTAAGAAACCAACCGGAGGTTTTTTGGAACAACACCCCAAGGGTTCAATTCGGACTATTGGAGGCAAGGGTTCGGGAATCAAGGTTAGAACTTCCATCATGATGGTGTGTATAGAGACAATTAGGGAAGATAAAATGAGAGAGAGTGTGTCAGATGCTGAGTGGGAAAGAAGAGAGGGCTACAGAAATGGTCCTTATGTGCCACCTCACAATCGTGATGTTGGCTCAAGAAACTCCAGGATTGAAGAAATGTTTGAAAAGTTGTTGAAGCGAGCCGACCACCAAGATGAGACTTTAAAGAGAATGAAAGAGGATATTTAAAGTATTAACCAAAAAATAGAGTCTCACTCGGTGGCGATTAAGCAACTTGAACAGCGATTCAAGAAAATTTTTTAACAATTGAACCAACGCCAAAAAGGCACCTTACCAAGCAATATGATTCAAAACCCAAAAAATGAAGGGCATTGCATGACAGTGATGACTAGGAGTGGCAAGAGCACCGTAGATCCCCCTATGCCAGTAATTATGGATGAAGTTGATAAGAAGGGTCTTGGTGGTGAAATCATGGTTGAGGGAGAAGATTCGAAGGTTGTTGGGATGCAACAAGAAGAGGCAAGGAAGCACGAGAAATTGAAATCAATTCCCAAAACCCCTCCTCCTTTCCCTCAAAGGCTTAGGAAAAAGGAAGAGGAGGGTAAATTCAAACACTTCTTCTCGATGTTGAAGCGACTCTCCATCAACATTCTCCTTTTTGAGGACTTGGAGAAATGCCCAGTATGCCAAGTACATGAAGGATTTGGTGACCAAGAAACACACTTTGAGCCAAGAGTTCTCACAAGACTCTAACAATGTAGTGCTATTATGACCAAATGCCTTGTGCAAAAATGAGAGGACCCTGGTGCATTCACCATCCCTTGCACCATTGGTGATGTTGAGTTCGCAAGAGCATTGTGTGACTTAGGAGCGAGCATCAATCTAATACCTCTTGCTGTATTCAAAAAGCTTGGCCTTGGTACTCCTACCCTGACAGAATCAGGTTTCTTAGGCAGATCAAACCATTAAAAAGTCGAAGGGAATCCTTTTGTATGTGCTTGTTAAAGTTGGTAAATTCATCTTTCTGGCGAATTTTGTCTAAAAATTTGATTTTGAGGTGCCCATTTCTGGCCACTAGGAGAGCCCTAGTGGATATGGATTCAGGTCAATTGCGATTTAGGGGAAATGATGCAGAAGTCATGTTCGATATTCTCCAATCCATGAAACACCCAGATGAGTGCAAGAGTGAGGTGTGGACCCTTGATGATAGTTGATAAAGGATGATGACAAAGTCGAGCTGCAACATTAAACAAGGCACTTCTTGGGAGGCAACCCAAGCATTGTGGATAAGTGTTGGTTTGTTTTAAGTTTTTTTGGTTGTTGAGATTCTTAAGTAGAAGGTGTGATTTTGTTTTTTATTTTGGAAGACATTGATGCAGCTGTAATATTTTGGGAATTGTTGTGTTTTGAGATTTGGTTTGCAGGTGAAAAATTGAAGAACTAAGGATTCAGAAAATGACACTTGGAGTAGCCTCTACGATCAGGCCTACGAGTCATGGTCATCAGTATGACTCATAGTCATGCCTCGTAGAGGGAGACACTGAGTACTAGGAGTTGGCATATACACTATGAGCCAACCTTACGAGTCATAGGGTTCCCTACGAGTCATAAGAAGGGTTCATAGTGTCCAGGTATGATTCCTAAATTTTTGCAAGTGTTGGGGCTAATACGAGACCGGTACCTACGAGTCGTAGGATAACCTATGACTCGTAGTTGGGGTCTCATAGCCCCGATTAGCAGACTCTTAATTCTCAACCCGATTTGCATATATAAGGGGTCAAATAACATTTGACCCCTTAAACCAAATTTCTAACCCTAAGATAGACGGAATCCCCCATCCCGACCCCGTATTTCCCTTTTCCGACAACAATCCTGGCTACCCACGTCATTTTCCAGCAAGGATTCTGGTGAAGTCACGGTTCATTAGGTTTTCGGTGCAAATTTTGCTTCTCTTTGCTTTGATCAATTTCTCTGGTCGATCGGTAAGCTTCGTGATTACATTTAGCATTCTTTTTGTGGTAGGTATATTCCTTAGATGAGTATGAGCTTCATTTGACCATGTATAATCATGCCAAGTTGTGATGACTTAGGGCTTGTGTTCTTTGAAAGTCTTTTTTTGATTCCAACTTAATGTTGAATTCTTGCGTGGGTGATCATTAATGCGAAAGATAATGGTCATGAATTGTTAAGTTTAATCTTTGCCTAACCAATGTGTGATTTGTTGTTAGAATTGGGATTTAAGAAATGCAAGTTTGTTTTACATATCATAACCTATGGGACTTGATTGAAATGGTTTGAATGGAAATTGCGTCCCTATGGAATTTTTATAGATGTCAAGAATGAGTTTGGAATGTATATTGCTTTCAGTGTGCTTGACCTTATGTTGAGTTGATTCTAGCTCTTAGAGGTAACGGTTGTTCTGAATTTCCATCAATCTTGGATGGAGCCAAAGATTCACTATTTTTTGGCTTTGGGTTATGAAGGAATAAAGCAAAATGGCTCTTTAAACTGTCTGCGCTTCTTTCAATTGTGAAGTAGCAGTTAGTCAATGCAACTTTCGACGCTCATCATGGGTCATCCGGAAAAAGTCGCGCTATGTTTTTAAACATAGGGATCAGGCTGCGTACATCCGACCCCCCTTACCCCGTGATGGGTGGGAGCCTTTGAGGCATTGGGGTAATGTTGTTGTAGTGTAGAATTGATTACATGCCATGCATTTTATATTGCTCTTATGTACCAAATTGGTTTGCACTATGTGTTTGGTTCGTGCTTTGCATGGGAAAATGTTAGGTGCTACAGGTGCCTCCTATGTTCAGCTACGAGACACTCCTACGACTCGTACAATCATAGTGGTCCCTCATAGCATGTATCAGTCATCTGTGGTTCCTTCATGTTTCTCATATAAAACCCACATACGACTCGTAGTGCCTGCTACGACTCATAGTGAAGGTCTCGTAAGCTTTTCTATGTAATCGAAAATGTCTCTGGAATTCGGTATGAGACTAAGACTATGACTCGTAAGCCTTACTATGAGTCGTAATTGTGCGTCGTATCTGAGATCAAAAAGCATTTTTGAAGGCATACTAGTTCTACGAGGCAAGTATACGACTTGTAGGTCACCCTATGAGTCGTAAATGCACTCGTATCTGCAAACCTATAATTTCATCAATGAATATCTATTTTTTATTTGTTTTTGTTTCTTGTTCTTTGTTATGTGTTTTAATGGATCAAACATCTTGAACTTAATCATTACCATTTGGTTGGTTTGCAGATAAAATGCCCCCAAAAGACAAATGGGCAATTCAAACTCTCCAACAGAGGTTGATGGATGAATCCTCCGAGACGCTGCAGTCCGAGGGCTCTGTGGAACTCCACAAAGTCAGGGTAGACCCTAGACACGGGCACTTGCAGCACAAACACCCATGGAAGTTAACGATTCCTCCCAGTCTGAAGAGGAGGAACAACATGATAACGGGGACAGGTGGGATAGCTGCCTACCTCAAATGACCCCCTTACACTTAGGTTTAGAGTTGGATTCGAAAAGAACTTCTCAGCAGAAAGAAGTCCAATCTCAACCCCCCACTGATCCCAGATGGTGTGTCGCAGGTATGAAAGAAATTTACAACCAGGGATTGGAGCCAAATAGGAAAGGCAAACTGGTCGGCCAGTTTCATGAGGAGTCCAAATTGAACGCCTTCGGATTAGACAGAGTGCCCGAATTGGATGTTGGGTTTGATGAGCATGGACTACGATGGAACACACAGCAGCTGGGCAAATATACACCTTACATAGTCCGTGAGTTCTATGTGGCCTATCTTGCTATACTCCATTAAGGTTTGTCGAAGAATAAAAAGCCGCTTGAGCAGCTGAGGCTACAGGTGGTGACAGTCCGATGTAGGAAGGTTAATATCTCGGAGGAGACGATCCGACCAGTTCAGTTTGAGCCCACTTACCAAGTACCTCAGTATACCACAGAGTACGATGGCCGTATTGATAAAATGAGGAGAGCAGTGACTGGGAAGGACATCGGGGCCAGGTCAGAGCTTCTATAGTGGATAGCCAGCCACATTTATGAGTTAGGTGTCGAGCCGACGTGGGTCGCGAACCACGTTGATCTAATTGTGAAAGCCCACCTCTCATTTCGAGCTAAGTTTGGGTGGTCCACTATCCGTTGGCGCATTAGACCAACCTTCATAGATAATGTGATCACCCTTGAGAAAGTGGTGTTGTTGGCCAGCATTCTAGCTGGTTATGCTATAGATTAGGCCCGGATTATTTCTAAGCACATTCACAATGCTGCAGCTCAGACGAACACCTCATCATCATTTCCAGTTTGTAATTCATCGATTATGCAGTACAGCAGGTGTTCCTATCAACCCCCACTGGGACCCTCATGTAGAGGCCACAAGCACCATGGATCCCAGTCTAATAAAGGCTGATGAGAACTCGGTGGCCTTACCACAAGCAGTTCCTTCAATCCCAGATCCATTCCAAGTAGAGCCTCCAACTCAGAGTGCACCCCAAGCTACAACTGGCACTACTTCAGTTGCTACAGAGCCTACGCCAGCTATGGAGATCGAGTCCACACCATCCTCCGGTACTGTGGCACCAGCAGCAGCTTCATTACAGATCGATCATCTTACTTCTACTGTTGCTTTTTAGGCTTTATTATGTAGGGTGGCTACAGCGGAGTCCAAACTACAGGCTCTATCTACAAGGGTCAGACCTTGGGTTGACCAGACAGTACGGGACTCCAAGGAGAGGATGAAGACATTCACCCACGGATTAGTAGATGAGAGAATCAGAGCAGTGGATGCTCAAGTTGATGCATTTGAGGCGAGGGTCCAGCGAATACTTGAGGGAGCTCAGCCTGTTGACATGAGTGTTATGACTAAGGAGTTGGCAAAGTTTAAGGCCAAATTATTACAGATGTTGGCAGCTCCTGTTGCAACCCCAGAGGTGGCATCGAAAGATGACGAGGCATTTGAGTGGCTAGCCGACCATTCGGACGTCCGTGGGAAGAGGCCCCTTGAGAAGGATGACCTAGAGCCAACCTAGAAAAGGCCAAGGCTGGAAGAATAGCCCATACCAGAGGAGGTGGTGCGGAGTCTCTACTGAAGCAACTATTCAGAAAGATCATAAGCAGCACACCCCACATGGAGAGAGTAGCTCAGGTGCAGTTGGGGCCCAGATTTCTAAGAAGGAGGATGCAACAAAAGACCCTGCTAACCAGCCAGAGACCGGTTCTTGATGCACCATGATTCTTGACTTCTTTTGACCCCAATTCTTATTTTGTCATGTTGGATACTTTGTTCTCTTTTTAGACAATCTTTTTATTATGTTGGTTTTTGGATGTGTTTAAATATGCTTATGCTGGATCTTGTTTTTACTTATATTGTGGACGTTAGTTTTTGGTTTTTAGTATATGTATATATATATATTTACATTATCGTATTTTGTTTTTCGTTCTTCTGTTTACTTTCAGGACAAAGTATCCTATTTTGGTGGGGTGTGGGAAGTTATGGATAAAGGTGAAGTCTGAGTAGCGTCGAGTCCATAACTTCCCCTATTTTTGGTCCCAAGGTTTTCTTGCGTCCTTGTTTTTCCTTGTGGATGTTCACTTTTCTGTTGAACTGGCATGTTTAGATAGTGTAGATAATGTGTAAGTTCATAGTGGCATATACATAATTTTTAGATGTGTTTTTAAGGTTTTGATAAAAAAAATGGGTACCCTCAAAATTTTTGAGGTTGTGATTATTGATGCATTCATACATATTTGAGTATCTCGAAATGTTTGTTCTGATATTGTGAAGGTAAGTTGAGACTGAAAGCATGACATGTGAGTCTATACTTGATTGTGGATGTAATTGCCATGTGTGCTGTGAGCTTATTTTACTACATTCATGCATTTTGTATGGACCCAGAACTTGCCTTGCTACTTAAAGATTGGTTTGGTGATGTGGTGGATATGAAAAAGATCTTAGGCCTTTGTTATTTGAGTGAAACCACTTTTGGCCTAAATGACCTACCAAATAAATGACTGAATCCCTTGTTCCAAATTTTTGAGCTGCTCATGTACTCATTCTTTCTTGACACTCTGCTGACTTAACCTTATTTGATGAAATACCTTGATATTGACCCTAGTCTATCCTTGAATATGTGAACCTTGATTGAGGCCAAAGGCCTAAGTTGAGGGTGGCTGCAATTGGTGGCCCTGGTTTGAGGCGTAGATATTGTGTACTTCACCTGAGGGTGGCACTTATTATGGAAAAGTAATAATAGTAATAAGGTGGTTAGTTGGGACATCGAGCAAGAAATGAAAAGGCATGAACCGAGTGAATAAAAAGAAAAGAAAAGTTCCTTGAGTTGAGAAAAACTAGTAAAAAATGAGTTTGAAATCAAAGTATAGCTGAAAAAGAGAAAGAAAGCATTCGAGAAAAGTTCAAAACAGGAGAATAAGGGTGGATTGATTAAAAAGGGTTGGATTATGAAAGCAAAAAGTGTTAGTAAACATGGTTCAAGGATAGCTTTTAGTCAACACTTGCCTAAAAGTACCATACCAAAGCACCCTGAACCTATGTTACAAGCCTATAAGTCCTAAAGTGATCCAACTCCACTTTATCACCAAGCCAGAAGATGAGTATAGAGGTAAGCCTATGGTGTTAGTTAGTATGCATTGAATTTCAATTATGAGAGTGAGAATGCTTCCTCAGTCCCTGAGTTCTAAATGCTTTTGAATGAGTATGAGGGACTTCTTTCCAGTGAGCATTTGCACTACTTGACTTGCATAAGACTATACCACTGATTGTGGACGGTTGATGCTCCTTAGCTTGTCATAGTTGGATTGCCAGGTATCTCATTAAGTTCTTGTTTGCTTAATAACTTTCCAATCCTATTTTAAAAATAGTAGTTGGGTACCTAAATCAAAGGAGTTGTGGTATATGCCATTAGTATAGCTGCTATGTATTTCTCTTTGTCTAAGTAGATTGAGTCGTCGCTTGAGGACAAGCAAGAATTCTAAGTTGAAGGTGTTGATGTGCTATCAAAATATAGCACATTTGATGCTTTAAACAAGGGATTTTGTGAGTTCTTAATGCGACTTTTTGTGACTTTTATGTGTTTTGTGTTTTTCTTGTAGAAAAATTAGGTTGATATGATTTTGAAGAAAAGTTACAGATTTTGCTGAAGCTTAGGACATACGAGCACAATTACGTGTCTAGCCCAAGCTACGAGTCATAGGGAGTGTCATAGCAAGAATCAGAAACCAAAAGTTCAGAAATTCACTAAGTGGAGGTCACCCCTACGAGGCCATCCTACGAGTTGTAAGTATCACTTCGACTCATATAGGTAGACTCGTAGCAGGAATCAGAGAGCCAAAATGTTAGACCAAAAATTGAAGACCAAGACTACGAGAGAAACATACGAGTTGTAGCTCAAGCAACCACTCGTGCCTATAGGTCGTACCGGTTTAGTCCAAGATGCCAAGAACCTGATACGAGACCCCGACTATGACTCGTGGGTCATCCTATGAGTCGTACCTGTGAGACTTATCAACTGCCAGGTATCTTTTCTATATAAATTCTACGGTCATTTTGTAAATACTATACAGTTTAAGTTAAGGTTTTAGAAAAGAGTTCAACCATGAGACATTTTACAATCATCTTTTGAATTCTTTCTTAGTTTTTTAGATTAGTTTATTGTTTTCTCTTGGAAAAGCCATTTTTGGGATTGCAAATCATGCCTTGTACTCATTGTTGATCAATCAAGCTTGTGGGTTTACAACTTGTGGTGCCTACTTTCTTCATTGTTGTTGGTAAAACTCTTATTTATGTCTTGTATGTGCATTTTTACTTGTTTTGCCTTAGCCATGAGAAGCTAAGCACCCGCAACTTGGGTTGTGGGAACCATGGGTAGTTGACTTGAGTTAACCTAGGTTTGTTGCATTTCTATGATTGGGGTTTTGCATGTATTGTCTATTTCCCTTCATTATGATTGTTGTTTGGTGGTGGCCAACAACAAACCCCGCCTATTATCACGGTCCCTACCAAGGTAGTGACGAATAGGAAAAGGAAAGTAGATGACAGGATTCTATCAGTGCCATCTCATCTAATCAACTGAACCTAACCAAGGGGAGGTTGACTAAGACAATTGATAACTGTTAGTTGGCACAACATGGTTGCCTACCAAACGCCATGGTGAAATTCGACCTTTACATTCACAAGAGGGCTGGAAGAACCTAAGTTACCATCCTGCATGCTAATCTTCAATTGTGGTTATGTTACCTAGGGTAGTCAATTCAATGAACCACGGGGAACACAATTCCCAAGTAGTCCCTAAAATTGCGTATTTTCCCACGCAGTAGTATAGTCGTAATTTTACTTTTGTTTTTGAATCACAAAAAAACCCCCATTTAGAGATTTTTAGTTATTGATGCTTGAAATGATTAGTAGTGAAGTCTTTTAGTCAAGCCCTATATTCCTTGTAGATTCGACCCAAACCTTTGATTATGTTAATTGCTGACAACGACCACTTTCTTATTGGAACGTGAACATCAGATGTCAGTCGCGGACCAAATGCGTATAACTATTGTTTTCAAAAAAATCAACAAAAATTATTTTTCGCTACGGGTCCTCTAAAATCCGGGTTATACCCATTTCCTACTCAATTTTTCTCTGATCGAGAATATGAGGTCAAATTTTTTATATCACTCACGGAATTTAAGAAATATGAAAATTACGATTATGGACATTTCTGAAGCATATTTTTGGGTGTTTCACATAAAACCCTATCCACAAGACATCCTTCAATCCACAGGTAGTGGATGGCCTCGTGGAGTCCTTCCACACTTAGCTGAATTTTCACTTTTCTAGACTCTATCCACAAATGCTAATTACATGTCATGAAAAGAAATATGGTCCATCCTATTACTTATGATCCTACTTCCAGAAACTCCAAATTTCCTTCATGTTTGGAACTCACACCTACAATCCTTGGTGCGGGCCGTGAACTATTCTACAGGTTGTCAATGGCTTCGTGAAGCACATCAAACTTGGCAATTTTCCAACTTCCTACAATTCCCATCCACGAGCATGGTCTATGCTCTATGATGAATGCTCAAGATACACCTCTTTTTAAAGTAAAAGTAATTGTCAAAGTAATAAACCTAACCAAGGTTAGGGTTGAATCCCGTAGGCAATACGGAACTTTTGCAACTTGATTCACCAATAACCAATTCAAGAATCAACTCAATTCTCTAAAAAAAATGGGGGTTTGCAATGATTCATAGGAAATTAAACTAGACTAACTAAAATTGGAAGACAAAAATTAATGGAGAGCAACTTGAGTATTGGGTTCCCTATGATTCACTAACTCAACTTCCCCGGATTTTACAATTCTCAAAAAGAATATTGTATGTAGGACGATAATTTAGATTCTTCCAACCTTTTAGTCAAAGGCGAAGGTCAAATTTCATTATGGGACTTGGCCCATCTCCATAGTGTGTTCAGCTAACCATTACCTATAGTCCTAGTCAATCTCCCTTCGGTCGAGTTTGGTTGATTAGACGAGAACACATCATTGAATCCTGGTAATTATTCTCTTTTCCTTTTCATTATCACCTGAATCGGGAAGGTAACACTAGGCAAGTTCTGATGATGACCACCACTAGAAAATATTCAAAATGAAGAGAAATGATTAATATATAGAAATACCCATTCTAAGAATTGCAAATAATCTGAGTTTTCTAAGTTAGATTCTCATGGTTCCCACAACCCCAAGCTGTGGGTCTAGCTACTCATAACTTGGGCAAATAAAGAATTAATAAATAGAGAAAACATGATTAATCACTTACCCAAGAATATTGAAGAACAAGAAAACCTAATGTATTTTGAGAATCATAAGATTGAAAGTTGAATTTAATCCACAAGTGAAACTCTTCTCCAAAATTTAGTCTCCAAAACTAAAACCCTAAGAATATTCTAATTTCTTCCTCTCTACTCTTTTCTCAACTGCTCTCTATGTACCATTGTTGAAAAACTCAAAAACTCCTTTAAATGACCTAGTATTGTTCCATTTATAGTATTTACAATTAAGTCCCTAAATTGATTAGAAAAACTAGTCGGTGCAAAACTAGTCGAAGCATCATTCGAGGCACATTTATGACTCGTAACTAGGGTCACGAGCAGTAATTGGGCTTTCTTGGTCAGCCTCCGCCATCTTGAACTTCACTGATACAAAACACTTTCACGAGTCATAGTATGATCTATGACTCATACTGACTTCTCGTAGTCCAACACTGAAAATCTCTATGAAACCTCCCTTTATGACCCGTAAATAGACCTACGACTCGTAATTGGGTCTCATGTGGCTGAACTTCAAGTTTTGCTTCAATACTGGAAACCTTCACGAGACTACCTCTATGACTCATAAATTGAGATACGACTAGTAGAGGGTCTCGTATGTCCTCAAAAATCAACAAAAACCTGCAACTTTTCTCAAAATTATGGCAACATGCTTTTCATGTAAAACCAAATACAAAACACATAAAAAAATAATAAAAGTCGCATTGATAAACATAATCCTAAGTTTTAGGCATCAGATGTGTTGTATTTTGACAGCACATTACTCTAAACCATGGGCAATGAACTGGGTTTCATGGACTGACCCCTGAGGATTTCTAGTCCAACTTTTTTGCACTTTCTAGGCTCCTAAATTGAAGGTCATTATACCTTGCATCCCTTGTAAAGCATAAAATCGGCTTTGATGGGGACAACCTCCATGTTGGCCTCCTTGTGTCCTCGGACCTCTATGGTACCATGTCCTTAAGAGCAACAATCTATATCTTTTTTTGAAGAATTCAAACAATCAATAAGTTTGTCATCTAGTGATGTTCTGTCAAAATACAACACATTTGATGCCTAAAACAAGGAATTTTGTGAGTTTTTAATGCGACGTTTTATGGTTTTTATGTGTTTTTGCGTTGTTATTGCGGAAAAGGTAGGTTGGCATAATTTTGGAGAAAAATTGCATATTTTTCTGAAGCCCAGGACATACGAGCCCACCTACGAGTCATAGCCCAAGCTACAGGTCGTAGGGTGATCTCGTAGCAAGAAAAAGAGACAAAATCAGAAATCTACGAAGTGGAGGTCAGCTTTACGAGGCCATCCTATATGTTGTAGGTCTTGATACGACTTGTATAGGTAAACTCGTATCAGGAAATAGAGAGCCAAAACTTTGGACAAAAAATTGGAGGCCTAGACAACAAGGAGAACATACAAGTCATAGCCCAAGAAATGACTCATACTAATGGGTCATGCCAGCTGAGCCCAAAATGTCAAGAACCTATTATGAGACTCTGATTATGACTCGTAGGTCACCCTACGAGTGGTACCTGTGAGGCTTACCTACTGGCAGCTGTCTTTTCTGTATAATTTTTAGGATTATTTTGTAAACACTATAAACACTTTAAGTTAGGGTTTTTAAAAAAAAAGAAGAAAGGGAGCGATTGCAGATATAGAACTTCATCTTTGAATATACTCTCAAGAATACTTTTTTACGTTTTAGCTTAGATTTTTATTTTCTCTTAGAAAATCCAGTTTTGGAGAGTGCAAATCTCATATTGTATTCACTCTCAATATATCAAGCTTGTGGTTTGCAACTTGTGGTGCTATCATTCTTCATTCCTCTGGGTAAAACTCTCAACTATGTCTTGTCTTTGCATTTTTGTTGCTTTTGCTTTAGCCATGAGTAGCCAAGCACCCACAACTTGGGGTTGTGGGAACAATGGGTAGTTGACTTGAGATAACTTAGATTTATTGCATTTCTATGATTGGGGTTTTTTATGTATTGTTTATATCACTTCACTTTGATTGTTGTTTGGTGGTGGCCAACACCAAACCCCGCCTACTAGCACGATCCCGACCAAGGTAGTGACAAATAGGAAAAGGGAAGTAAATGATAGAATTCGATTGATGTGTTCTCATCTAATCAACCAAACCTGACCAAGGGGAGGTTAACTAGGACAATATGTAACGGTTGGTTGGCACACCATGGTTCCCAACCAAGCGCCATGGTGAAATTTGACCTTCACCTTCACAAGAGAGCTGGAAGAACGTAAGTTACCATGCTGTATGCGAATTTCCAATTTAGTTATTTTGTCTAGGGTAATCAATTCAATGAATCATTGGGAATACAATTACCAAGTTGTCCCCAAATTGAGTGTTTTCTCGTGCCATAGTATAGTGTTTATTTTTATTTTTATTCTTGAATCATAACCCTCCCCCGCCCTATTTAGAGATTCTAGTTATAGATACCTGAAATGATTGATAGTGAATTCTTGTAGTCAAACCTTGTATTCCCTGTGAATTCGGCTATAACCTTTGGTTAGGTTAATTGCTGACAGCGACCGCTTTCTTATTGGAGTGTGAACATCATATCGAAAAATTATGGTGCCATTGCTAGGGAATACGGCTAGGTTTTGGCTTGATTTCATTATTAGTTAGTTCAAGTATTAATTTCTAGACTCTTTTGTATTTTACTTTTTTTATTGTTTGTTGTTTGATTTTACTTGCAGGGTGTACTAGGTTGTATGCCCAACACAAGGAGCCAAAGCATTCCCTTAGCTCCGATCAATTTGGAGATTCATCGACTCTTTAGAAGAATGGCTCAAGTAAATGAGGATATCACGGTTGATGAAGAAATGAATATGAATGATGATATGGGAAGAGAGGAGAATCCACCACTAAGGGATAACAGCCCACAGCTTAGGGACTTCAACGAAAATGCTTATGGATGGAATCAGTGTCATTTGAACCCTATGGCCATGGATGTTATGGGTATTATAGTACTGCCCCTTTACCGGCAGACGCTAGTTCTCTGTGTCAAGTGGGATACTTCAAATGCTCTAAAACCGTGGGTTCTTCATAGGGCTACCTTCAGAGGATCCTCATCGTCATCTCCATAATGTGGTTTTTGTCTGCAAGAGTGTCATGGGGACACAAAATCTTTCTCTTGACACCATTGGTTTAGGGGTGTTTCCATTGTCACTAACTAGGAATGCAGCGGTGTGGTTGTCTGAGCTTCCTCCTAGTACAATAACATGTTGGGCAGAGTTTAAGAGAGTGTTTCTTGAAAGATATTTCCCAAGATCAAAGAAGATAAATCTCAAAGATCAAATAAACAACTTTGAGCAATTGTTGGGTGACTCTATTAGTACTACATAGGTGAGATTTACCAAATACTTGAGGATGGTCCCGGATCACAAGATTGTTGATGATGCCTTGGTTGAGATTTTCTATCGTGCACTTGACGAGAATATTCAAGCTTGTGCCGACACAATCATGGGAGGCATGTTTCTTGGCCAACATTTTGCATTAATAGCCGTAAGGATGGAGCAAGTGGGTAAAACCAATAGAGCTTGGGGTCAATGAGAGCGAGGTGCAATGAAGATTTCTTATGCGATCAACACCAATAATGAGCAAGCAACGGTCAATGAAGAGATCATGGAGCAACTTGCTCAACTTCGCACAAGTAGGACTAGGTTCTGAAGCAAAACCAAGAAAGTGTCAAAGCAGTCACTCGCCAACCTCCTAAGGCTCCCATCTATGAAGATCCATTTTTTGATAAAGATGCTTTTTTTATGAGTAATCAAGCGGCGGGTTTCTAGAATAACCCCCAAGGGTCCAACTCGGACTATTGAAGGCAAGGTTCTGGGACTCAAGGTTGGAAATACAACCATGATGGTACTTATAGAGATAACCAAGGTGGTTACTATGAAAGAGAGAGGGTGTTGGATGCCGAATGGGGTAGAAGAGATGGTTATATAAATGGTCCTTATGTGCCACCCCATGACAGTGATGTCGTGCCAAGAACTTCTAGGCTTGAAGAGATGTTTGACAAGTTGTTGAAGAGAGCCGATCACCAAGATGAGCCCTTGAAGGGAATGAAAGCAGACATTTCAAGTATTAACCAAAAAATAGAGTCTCTCGGTGGAAATTAAGCAACTAGAACAACAATTTGGGCAAGTTTCTTCGCAATTGAATAATGCCAAAAATGCACCTTACCAAGCAACATGGTTCAAAATCCTAAAAATGAAGGGCATTGCATGGCAGTCATGACTCGGAGTGGAAACGGTACCATAGATCCCCCTATGCTAGTGATTGTGGATACAGTTGATGAGAAGGATCTTGATGGTGAAGTTGTGGTTGAAGGAGAAGTTCCAGAGATTTTTGGGATGCAAAGAGAAGAAGGTAAGGGAGCACGAAAAAAGGAAGTCAATTCCAAAGTCTCCTTCTCCTTTTCCTCAAAGGCTTAAGAATAAGGAAGAGAAGGGCAAATTCAAGCACTTCCTCTCGATGTTGAAGCAACTGTCCATCAACATTCCTCTTCTAGAATCTTTGGAGAAGATGCCCGGGTACGCTAAGTCTATGAAGGATTTGGTGACAAAGGAACGCACTTTGAGCCAAGAGTTTTCACAGGAGCTTCAATAATGTAGTGCGATCATGGCTAAATGCCTTGTTCAAAAACAAGAGGACCCGGTGCATTTAACATCCCTTGCACCATTTGTGATGTGAAATTCACAAGAGCATTGTATGACTTAGGAGCAAGTATTAATCTAATGCCTCTTGCCGTATTCAAAAAGCTTGGGCTTGGTACTTCTACCCCTACAAGAATGCAGTTGCTCATGGGGGATCGAACCATCAAAAATCTGGAGGGAATTCTTCTTGATGTGCTTGTTAAAGTTGATAAATTAATCTTTCCCGTGGATTTTGTGATCCTTGATTGTGAGGTTGATTTCGAGGTGCCCATCATTTTGGGAAGACCATTTCTAGCAACTGGGAGAGCTCTTGTGGATGTGGATTCAGGTCAACTTCAATTTAGGGTCAATGATGCAGAGATCGTGTTCAACATCCACCAGTCAATGAAACACCCGGATGAATTAAAGAATGAGGTTTGGTCTCTTGATTCTTGTTGATGAAGGATGATAACTAAGTTGAGCCACGACGTTAAATAAGGTGCTTCTTGGGAGGCAACTCAAGCATCTTTGATAATTGTTGGTTTGTTTTAAGTGTTTGGTTATTGAAATTCTTAGGTAGTAAGGTGTTTGTTTGTCTTAAGTTGAAAGACATTGATGCAGTTGTAATATTTTGAAGATTGTTGTGTTTTGAGGCTTGGTCTGTAGGTGAAAATTAAAGAACTAAAGATGTGAGAAATTGGCACTTCGAGCAGCCTCTACGAGCAGGCCTACGAGTCGTAGTCACCACTACGACTCGTAGTCATGCCTTGTAGAAGGGAACAATGAGTATTAAAAGTCAGCACACATACTACGATCCAACCTTACGATTCGTAGGGTCTCCTACGAGTCGTATGTGGGGTTCGTAGTGCCCAAGTATGCATTTTAAGTTTTTCTAAGTGCTGAGGCCTGATATGAGACTAGGACCTACGAGTCGTAAGATACACTAGGACTCATAGTCGGGGTCTCGTAGCCCTGATCTGCAGCTTTTTAAAATTTTGACCCGATTTAGTATAAAAGGGGCCAAATTCCAAAATCATTTCCACAAACCCTAAGCGACCAAAAGTTCCCAAATCCTTTCCCCCTTCACTATTCCGATCAAATTATCACTACCCAGGTCATGTTTCGGTGAGTACACCAGCAAGGACACTATTTTCTAGGGTTTTCGGCATCTTTTTCTCTCTTCTTTGCATCGATTTTATTCTTCTCTCATCGGGTAAGCTTTGTGATTAATTTTAGTGCACTATTTTGATAAGTTTTACTCTTGAGATAATTATGTGCTTGTTTTCATCATGAGGAGTCATACCCATGTGATGATGTTTGTGTTCGGAGAAGAAATGTAGGGTTGGAGTGCCTTAAAAATGTTGCTTTGAGTTGTGCCTTGTTTGGAATTCTTTTGTAGGTGGTTGTAACTGTGAAAGTGATGGTCACGTGAGTATAGTGCTTAATTATTTTCTGTTTCTTATGAAAATTATTGTCGAAGTGGGATGTTGGAAAATGGGTGTGTGTTTTTAATATGCCACATCTTGTTAGCCTTACTTGAAAGTGCATGAATTCTCTTTGCATCTCTATGGAATATTTTGTTGATGCCGAGTGTGAGTTGGAGATGAAATTGCTTTTGGTTTGGCTTGATGTAATGTGGGATTGACTTTGATTGGTGAGGGTCAGTGTTTTTGGGATTGACATGCTTCAATGTTGAGATTCTGTCTATATCTGCGTTGGTGCTATTAAATTTGCTTCGATGTTGTTTAACTATTGCTTTGATCCATTAATGGATCTTGTGGCAAGGTTGTAGGCATTACAGATGCCATCTGTTTTCTGCTACAAGGACCCACTACAACTCTTAGGATCACTCTACAAGTTGTAGTAGCCCATCGTTAGGAGGCAACAGTCACCTGTGCTCCCATAAACCTTACCATACGAGAACCATATTTGACTCTTAGTGTATTCTACGACTCGTAGTAAGGGACTCGTAGTAGCTGCCTAATTGTAATTTGTAGTATGTTCCTTACTACGAGCCTAGACTATGACTCGTAGGTCATGCTATGAGACATACCTGTAGCTCGTATTTGTGAACAGAATGATATTACTTTCAGCCACCTTAGCACTAGGAGGCTAGCGTACGACTCATAGGACACCCTATGCGTCGTACTTGTATCTTGTAACTGCAGATCTGTAACTATATCAGTGAATTTTTCTTTTAATTTTTTTGTTTAAGTGTTTGTGTTTTGTTCTTTGTTATATGATCATTGTATGGTCAAACATCTTTAAGTTCACACGTTGTCGTGTGGTTGGCTTGCAGGTATCATGCCTCAAAAGGACAAATGAGCAATCCAAACATTCCAATAGAGATTGGTGGATGAATCTTCCGAGGCTGAGAGATTTGAGGGGTCTCTAGAAGTTCACAAGGTCAAAATAGGCCCCGAGACTAATGTACCTCAGACCCGGGCACGTATAGCTCAGGCACCCACGGAAGTCAGCAGTTTCTCCCAATTTGAAGAGGAGGAACAGGAGGGTGATGGAGAGGGGTCTGGGAGCAGCTTACCACAGATGACCCTCACACACTCGGGGTCAGAGTCTGAGTCTGAGAGCACCTCCCAGACCCAGCAGGAAGAAGTCCAATCACAGCCCCCAATCGACCGCAAATGGTGAGTTACAGGAATGAAGGAGATATATGAGCAGGGGCTAGACCCAAAGGGTCAAGGAAAACCAGTTCGACAATTCCATGAGGACTCTAGGCTGAATGACTTTGGGCTGGATAGGGTGCCATGGTTAGATGCAGAGATAGAACGATACAAATTACGATAGACTACACAGCAGCTGGGCAAGTATGCCCCTTACGTGGTCCATGAGTTTTATGTTGCTTATCTTGCTACACTTCGTCCAGAGCTACCAAAGAACAAGAAGCCAATCGAGCAGCCTAGGTTACGAGTGGTGCCAATCTAGGGTCAGCGAGTTCCCATTTTGGAGGAGACTATTTAACGGATTCAATTTGGGCCCACCTACAGAGTGCCTCAGTCCACCGCAGAGTATGATGGTCGCATTAACAAAATGAGGAGAGCAGTGAGTGAGAAAGATCTTGGGGACAAGATCGAGCTACTACAGTGGATAGCCAGCCAGATATGTGAGGATGGGTTCGAGCCGACATGGGTTACAAACCACGTAGTTCTGATAATGAAAGCCCACTTCTCTTTCCGGGTCAAGTTTTAGTGGTCCATTATCCGTTGGTATCCGTCCTAGTTTCACAGATAATGTGATCACCTTGGAGTGAGCTGTGTTATTAGCTAGCATTCTAGATGGTTATGAGATAAATTGGGCTCGAATTATCTCCGAGCAAATCCACGAGTCCACCATCCAGACAAACACCTCACTGCCATTCCCTGTTTTGATCCACCGATTATGCAGTGTAGCAGGTGTTCCTATAGACCCCCACTGGGACCAGCATATCGAGGCCACACGCACTATGCAACACATCCTGATAAGGCTGATGAGAACCCAGTGGCCCTACCTCGTGCAGCTCCTTCGGCTATCCCAGATCCATTCTCGATTAAGCCTCAAACTCAGGGTTCGATTCTAGCCCCTACCAGCACTCCTCCAGCCACTGAAAAGCCTACATCGGCTGTTGAGATTGAGTCTACGCCATCCTCCAGTGCTCCATTACCAGCAGCATCCACATTACATGTTGATTCTCTTATTTTTGTTGTTGCTTTTCAGGCACTGGTGCGCAGGGTGGCTACAGTGGAGTCTAGGCTAGAGGCTTTAGTAGCATAGGTCAAATCTTGGGTCAGCCAGACTGTACGAGACTCAAAGGAGAGGATAAAGGCATTCGCCCGCGAGTTGGTTTGATGAGAGAGTTAGAGTGGTGGATGCCCGAGTCGATGCTTTCTAGGCGAGAGTCCAGCGGAGGCTTGAGGGTGCTCGACTTGCTGACACGAGCACAGTGACATAAAAGTTAGCCAAATTTAAGGTCAACTTATTGCAGATGTTAGCAGCCCCTATTGTAGTCCCAGAGGTGGCACCAGCGGGTGATGAGGTGTATTATTGGTTAGTTGACCGCATGCATGCCCATGGAAAGAGGTACCTCGAGCATGATGACCCAGAGATGAGCCAGAAGAGGCCTAAACCTGATGACCCAGCAGCCCTGGAGCTAGATCCAATGCCAGAGGAGGTGGTGTAGGAGTTGTTCCTATTGGCGACTATATAGAGAGATAGGGAGCAGCAGACTTCACATGGAGAGGGTACCTCATGTACAGCTGTGACCAAGATTGCTAAGGAGGAGATCATGACCCAGGACCCTGCTGACTAGACAGATACCGGTGCTTGAGCACCATGATGTTTGACCTTTGACCTCAGCCCTTATCTTTTATATATGGATACTTTGTTTTTTCAGTTAGACAATATTTTTATTATGTTGGTTTTTGGATTTGTTTAAATGTTTTTATGTTGGATGTTGTTTTTACTTATATTTTGGATGTTAGTTTTTGGTTTTTAATGTGTGTGTATGTGTGTCTATATGTGCGTGTGTGTGTATATATATATATATGTTTTTGTGATTGGTTTTTCATTCTTGTCTTTACTTTGAGGACAAAGTATTCTATTTTAGTAGGGTGTGGGAAGTTATGGATTAAGATGAAATCTAAGTAGCCTCGAGTCCATAACTTCCCCTACTTTTGATCCCAAGGTTTTCTTGCCGTGATTCTTTTTCATTGTGGATGTTTAATTTTCTATTGAACCGGCATGTTTAGGTAGTGTAGATAATGTGCAAAATACATAGTAGTATTATATGTAAGCATATGCATAGTCTTAAATGCTTTTTGAATAATTTGAAAATATTAGGTACACTCAAAATTTTTGAGATTGTGGTTATTGATGCATTCATATATTTGGAGTATTTGGCAATATTTGTTCTGATAATGTGAAGGTAAGCTAAGGCTAGAAGCATGACCTGTGAGTCTATACTTGATTGTATATCCAATGCCATGTGTGTTGTGAGCTTATTCTGTTGTATTCATGTATCATGTATGGACTTAGAACTTGCCTTATTACTCTAAGATTGGTTTGGTGATGTGGTTGACTTGGAAGGGATCTTAGGCCTTTGTTCTGTTAGTGAGCCCACTCTCTCCTAAATGACCTTCCAAATGTGTTAGTGAACCCTTTGTTCCAAATGTTTGAGCTTCTCATGTACTCCTTTCTTAACACATCACTAACTTAACCTTGTTTGATGGAAACACCTTGATATTGGCCTTGGTCTATCTTTGAACATGTGAACCTTGATTGAGCCTAAAAGCCTAAGTTGAGGGTGGCTACAAATTATGTCCCTGGTTTGGGGAATAGATATTATGCACTTCGCCTCAGGCTAAAAGCCTACGTTGAGCGTGGCCCTTATTATGGTAAAGTAATAACAATGAGGTGGTTAGTTGGGAAATAAAGAAAGAAATGAAAACATCATGAGCGTGGGGAGTAAAAAGAAAAGAAAAGTGTCTTGAATTGAAGAAAATAACAAAATTAAGTTTAAAAATAAGGCACAGCTGAGAATGAAAGCACCCGAGGAAAGCTTGAAAGAGGAGAATAAGGGTGGATTTAGCGAAAATGGTCGGGTTATGAAGGTAAAAGTGTTGGTGAACATGGTTCAAGGATAGCTTTTATAAAACTACTTGACTAAAATATCATAGCAAAGCCCCATGAGCCTATTTTACAAGCCACTAACTCCTAAAGTGATCGAAATCCACTTTGTCACCAAATCAGAAGTTGAGTATAGAGGCAAGCCTATGGTGTTAGTCATTTTGCATGAATTTCAATTGTAAGAGTGAGAATGCTTGCGCATTCCCTGAATTCTAAATATCTTCTGAATAAGTAAGAGGAACTTCTTTTCTGCGAGGGCATTTGCACTACTTGATTAGCATATGACTATACCAGTGATTGTGGATGGTTGATGCTCCTTAGCTTATCATAGTTGGGTTGCCAGATGTATCATTGTGTTCTTTTTTGCTTAGTAGCCTCGCAATCTTGTTTTGAAAATGAAAGTTGGGTACTAAATTAGAGTAAGTGAAGTATATACCATTAGTATAGCTGCTTGTGTTTCTCATTGTCTGCTTAGATTGAGTCATCTCTTGAGGACAAGCAATAATTCTAAGTTTAGGGTGTTTATGTGTCGTCAAAATACAACACATTTGATGCCTAAAACAAGGAATTTTGTGAGTTCTTAATGCGACTTTTTATGGTTTTATGTGTTTTTATGTTGTTATTCCAGAAAAGGTTGGTTGGCATGATTTTGGAGAAAAATTACAAATTTTGCTAAAGCCTAGGACCTACAAGCCCACCTACGAGTCGTAGGGTGATCTCGTAGCAAGAAACAGAGACCAAAAGTCAAAAATCTGCCAAGTGGAGGTCAGCCTTAAAAGGCCATCCTATGAGTCATAGGCCTTGATACGACTCGTATAGGTGGACTCGTGGCAAGAAACAGAGAGCCAAAACTTTGAACCAAAAATTAAAGGCCTAGACTACGAGGGGAACATACGAGTTGTAGCCCAAGAGACGACTCCTACTAGTGGGTCGTACCAGCTGATTCCAAAATGTCAAGAACCTGTTACTACGAATCGTACCTATGAGGCGTACTAGCAGCCAGCTGTCTTTTCTGTGTAATTTTTAGAGTTATTTTGTAAACACTACAAATACTTTAAGTTAGAGTTTTTAGAAAAAAGAAGAGAGGGAGAGATTGCAGATATTGAACTTCATCTTTGAATACACTCTCAAGAATACTTTTAGGTTTTTAGCTTACATTTTTATTTTCTCTTGGAAAACCCGTGGGAGTGCAAATCTCATATTGTATTCACTCTCAATATATCAAGCTTGTGGTTTGCAACTTGTGGTGCTATCATTCTTCATTCCTTTGGGTAAGACTCTCAACTATGTCTTGTCTTTGCATTTTTGTTGCTTTTGCTTTAGCCATGAGTAGCTAAGCACCCACAACTTGGGGTTGTGGGAACCATGGGTA
>JAPFFP010076509.1:0-23186 GCA_026153255.1 Solanum medicagineum | reverse complement strand
TAATATATATACATACTATTTTTTCATAATAGGGTATTCAAAAGTATACGAAAATAACCTCGTTTATATAAAATATTTTATTATAAAAATCTAGAAAGTAGGAACAACTTACAAAAATTACTGGAGCTCTATGCAATAAACCACCTCCCTTAAACTCTTAAAATATTATGTAGTACATAAATATATGTATGTATCTCTCTTGATTTTTACTTAGTGTGTATGTGCATTTAAGCAGACTTCTCTGCTTTATATAAGCAACGAAACTATCTTCAATTGCCAAGTGCCAAAAGCACTAAATGAAAGTGCCAAAGGCACTAGGAAAAAGTTTGTCTGCCAAGACAAAAGTTTACAATTATTTATTGGCTCCAAGTGGAGCAATAATAGTTTAAAAATATATATATAAAGAAAATGGACCATAAAATAATTTCCACTCAAGTAGGTAAAAATTCGGGGTCGTTACAAACATTTATCCCCAAATGTCAAAGAAATGTATATGAGATATGTAAACATGACAAATTTCATCCCACATAAGGATGCAACAATGCACTTAAACATCATTTCAAAAATCTTATCATAAGTATAAAATCATTAAGAACTTGTCAATTTAAACATGAAAATACGCAATGACATGAGGGCTGAACTTAAGACTTGAGATCATATAGAGGACTTAGATCAATACCTTAGGCTTGAGTGGAGTAGAATAGGTAAGGATATCTCTTTTGCATGTTGGCTTCGGCCTTCTAAGTAGCACTTTCAACTTGTTGGTTTCTCCAAAGAATCTTAACGGAAGCCACATCCTTGTTCCTCAACCTCTTCACTTGTCTATCCAAAATCTGAATTGGAACCTCTTCGTAGGTCAAATTGTCTTCAACATCACCCACCACATCAAGGGGCACAATAGCGTTAGGATCACCCACACACTTTCTCGACATAGACACATGAAAGACCGGATGAACCAACTCCATTTCACTAGGAAAATCCAACTCGCATACCACCTTACCAATCCTTCTCATCACCATATAAGGACCCACACATCTAGGGCTCAATTTTCCCTTCTTACCAAAATAGAACACACCCTTCATGGGTAACACCTTTAAGTAGACCTAATCATCATCAACCTTGAACTCAAGATCCCTTCTCCTCATGTTGGCATAGGACTTTTGGCGACTTTGGGCCGTCTTCAACCATCTTAACCTTCTCAAGAGCTTCATAACCAGATCTTTTCCCAACAAAGCCACCTCTCCAACCTCAAACCACCCAACAGGTGATCTACAACTCCTACCATAGAGAGCCTCAAAAGGAACCATACCGATGCTAGAATGATAGCTATTATTATATGCAAACTCAATCAATGGAAGATGATCATCCCAACTACCCTTGAGCTCCAATACACAAGCCCTAAGCATGTCCTCAAGTGTTTGGATAGTCCTTTCGGCTTGGCCATCCATTTGAGGGTGAAAGGTCATACTAAGCTTAACTGTTGTACCAAGACCCCTCTGAAAGGACCTCCAAAAGTGTGAACTAAATTGAGCCCTACGATCCGATATGATGGATAAAGGAACCTCATGCAACCTTACCGAATCACAAACATATAATCTAGCATAATCTTCATCCCCATATATGGTCTTAACTAATAGAAAGTGAGCCAATTTTGTCATCCTATCAACCATAACCCAAATGGAATCAAGACCCTTTCTATTCTTGGGCAACCCAACCACAAAATCTGTATTAGTCACCTCCCACTTCCAAGTATGAATATCTATGTCTTGGGCTAGGCCACCTAGCATTTGATGTTTGACTTTGACTTGTTGGTAACTATTTCAACCGGATACAAATTTGGAAACGTCCCTCTTCATGCCTTCCCACCAATACACATCCCTCACATCTCTATACATTTTGGTAGAACCAAGGTGGATAGAATAAGAAGTGTTATGGGCCTCATCAAGGATTTTCTCCCACAAACCATCAACACAAGGCACACACAACTTATCTTGGTACCTAAGGGCACCATCTCCGCCTTGGGAGAAAACCTCCACCTTGCCCTCTTGCACTAAAGCCTTTAACTCTAACAAAGAGGGATCAAGATCTTGTTTTGCTATCACCTCCTCCACCAATGAAGATTTAGAACCATCAATAACAACAACACCATTGTCCTCCTCTTCCAACATAACTCCCAATCTAGCCAAATGATGGACCTCCCTAGCCACCTCCCTATCACCACCATTAACATGAGTTACGCTTCCCATAGACACCCTACTCAAAGCACCCGCCACCACATTAGCCTTACCGGGTTGATAATGCACACTTATATCATAGTCCTTGAGAAGTTCTAGCCACCTTCTTTGCCTCAAGTTG
Organism: Solanum medicagineum; assembly: GCA_026153255.1. NCBI lineage: Eukaryota > Viridiplantae > Streptophyta > Magnoliopsida > Solanales > Solanaceae > Solanum > Solanum medicagineum. Next base: position 20,831 of record JAPFFP010076509.1, on the reverse strand, counting down.
AGATCCTTTTGAGTGAAGACATATTGGAGGCTCTAATGATCAGTGAACACATCAATATGCCCCCCATACATGTAATGACACCAAATCTTTGATGCAAACACAACAGCGGCTAACTCAAGATCATGGGTAGGGTAGTTCCTTTCAAGAACTTTGAGTTGCCTAGAAGCATAGGTTATGACCTGACCATTTTGCATCAACACACAACCCAATCCAACCCGGGAAGCATCATAATACACAACAAATCCCTCTAACCTTTTCGATAGTGACAATATAGGATCGGTCACAAACTTATCTTTCAATGTTTGGGAACTCCTTTTACATTCATCGGGACACACAAATTTTGCTTTCTTTTGAGTCAACTTTTTCATAGGGGAAGCAATAAAAGAGAACGCATACATAAACCTCTGATAGTATCCCGCTAAGCCCAAGAAGCTCCTAATATCTGATGGGGTCAATGCTCTTGGCCAATTCCTAATCACATCCTCTTCTTAGGGTCCATCTTAATAACATCCCCCGACACTATATGTCCTAGGAAGGCAACCTCCCTCAACCAAAACTCACACATTTCATACTTAGCATATAACTTCACTTCCCTCAATCTTTGCAACACAACCTTAAATAAGCCCTACGCTCCTCTTCACCATGAGAATAGATCAAAGTATCATCAATGAATACCACAACAAACAATTCTTGGTAGGGTTTAAAGACCATATTCATTAGATCCATGAAGATGGTCGGTGCATTAGTTAACCCAAAATGACAGCAGAACAAATTTAAAATGCCCACGTCTTGTCTAGAAGGCCATCTTACGTATATCACACTCCCTCACCTTTATTTGATGGTACCTGGACCGAAGGTCAATCCTAGAGAAGTGGGTAGCCCCTTGTAATTGGTCAAACAAATCATTAATCCTTGGAAAAGGATACCTATTCTTGATGGTGACCATATTAAGTTGCCGGTAGTCAATGAACATTCTAAGAGACCCATCTTTCTTCTTCACAAACAACACTGGTGCATCCCAAGACGATTGGCTAGGTCTAATGAAACCCTTCTCCAATAAGTCTCTCAATTGTTCCTTTAACTCCTTCAACTCCACCGGGGCCATACGGTAAAGGGGTATAGAAATGAGTTGAGTATCGGGGAGGAGGTCTACACCAAAATCTATTTTCTTTTCGGAGGAACACCAGGAAGGTTATTTGGAAAAACATCAAGAAACTCATTTACAACTGAAACTGACTCCATGGGAAGGACTTTAGAATCCACATCCCTAACCCTCACAAGATGGTAAAGACATCCCTTAGAGATCAACATACAGGCCTTAATGTAAAAGATGAATCTACCCTGGACCACCACATCATGACTCTCCCACTCAAGGACGGGTTTATTTGGGGATTAGAATTTGACCCTACGGGTTCTGCAATCAATAGAATAATAGTATGCAGGCAACCAATCCATCCAAAGAATGACATTAAAATCAACACGTCCAATTCAATAAGATCACAAGGCAACATTTTATGTAATATGACAATGGGACAATTTCTATTACACCTTTCTAGGAACAATAGATGCACTTATAGGAGTAGACACCTCATATGACTTATGCAGCAATTCGAGCTCAACATGGAACTTTTTGGCGAAAAAGGGGGTAACAAAAGAAAGAGTGGCGCTCGGATCAATCAAAGTATACACATCAAAATCAAAGACTTTCAACATACTGGTAATGATGTCAGGCACCCCATTAACCCTTGCCTCCCATGCAAAGCATAAAATTGATTGTGCCTCGGAGCATCATCTTGTCGGCCACCTCTCCCCAATGGGACCACATTAGCACCTTGTAGATGAACCTCCTTGCCCTTGTTGCAGTTTCGAGGGCGATCTATTGCCTTACGCTCCATTTCCCTACAACCATAACAAGCACTGGCATTTCTCAAGCATGGGCCACCATGACCCTTACCACACTTTGGATGCACATCAATAGTAGCCACACCCCTAACACCTTGGGCCCTCAAAAAATCATTTGTAACCATCTTATCAAATACATGAGTAGACCTTTGGCCTTGACGGAACCAGCCACTCTTTTGGAACTTACCCTTGAAACGGGCCCTCTTGGCCTAATGACTCCTTCTCATCCTCAATTTCTCCTTTTTCATTTTTTTGGCATAAGTCATCAAACGTGACAAGTCCATGTCACCAATTAATATGGTGGAATGGAACTCCTCACTAACCAAGTCGGAAACACCCATCACAAATTTGTTCATCCTAGATCTTGAGTCAACCACCAAATGTGAAGCATACTTAGAGAGTTGGGTAATTTTGAGGGCATACTCCATCACATTCACAGGTCCTTGCCTCAAGTTCATAAATTTCACCAATTTAGCTTCCCTAAGTTCAATGGGAAAAAATTATTAAGGAAAGCCGCCTTGAACTCTTCCCAAAGTACCACATAGTTGACTCTCTTCTCTTCCTCCCATTGTGTGAACCATATTTATGCTACCTCTTTGAGTTGGTAGGCCGCCAACTCCGCCTTGTCCTCCGATCTCACACCCACGATAGATAAAATCTTATAGACCTCATTAATGAATTCTTGGGGGTCCTCATTCACCTTTGACCCATAGAATAACAGGGGATTCATTCTCATGAAGTCTCTCACCTGAGAGGCCGATGTAGGAGCATGAGGGACTTGGGCCCCTTGATTGGCTTGATTAGCCACAACTTCTGCAAGCAAGGTGAGAGCATCCCTAAGCTCTCTATTGATCGGTTGCTCCTCGAGTGTGCGAGCTCATCTTCCCCTTTGTTAGGCATGATCTAGCATAGCAAAGAACAATTGTTAGGGGGCAAAAACTTACTTCAACTCTATAGCACAACTTAGAACATGAAGAAGGGAAACATTTTCTAAAACAACTCATAGCCTCCTACTCATAGTTGTGATACACAACACAACCATAAATAAGACTCTAATCGATGCGATGTGTTGGACCCGGAGGATCTAACAACCTAGAGCTATGATACCATGTTTGTCACGACCAAAGCCAATGTCCTAGACGTGACACTGTGCATAGGAATCCGAGGGGACCCCAAGCAAGCCTCTTAACATATCATTACACATCCTTGGTCGCAAAAGCAATAGAATATAACAAGAAGTAGTAAATTTGCACAACCAGGGCTAAGGGAAAATGTTTCTATATCATAGACATCAAGAACAAGAGAGTCAAGGCTCAAAGCATAGATACATAATATGTCCAACAACACCTCTACTACATAGATAAGAGCGGGGGGCACGACAAGCAATATGGCTCACCCTCATAGTCAATACATAACATAAAAGATAGATAGTCTCAGTATATAGCAAAAGATCATAAGCAACGTCCCCAAAATGGAGGACTCACCACAAGCTTGAGAGACAATCGTACTACCCACGTGGAAGAGGAGGATGATCAAGTGGTGCTCCAATTCCTACACGGTGACATCATGTAGCAATAGAGTATGCATTAGTACATTTGAATGTACTAAATATATAGTATGCAATGCAACAAGACATAGGAAACATAATCAAAATGTATAAACTTAGGCAATGGATAGCATAATAACAATATGGCATGTATCAATGATGCTTGAAGTACAATCATACCTATATAGATGATAATACAAGTGTAAGGAGTGACCATTCTTAGTGCAATCCAAGGCCTACCACCTTCTTGGAGAGGCACATGAGGTACAAACCCTTCATGAGGTTGATGGAGTACAAAACCCCCAATAAGGTTGATGAAGTACAAACCTTCCATCAAGGTTGATGAAGTACAAACCCCCCACATCAAGGTTGATGGGTACCAACCCCCAAGAAGGTTACCCGGGCCTACCACCCACTGAGCTAGGCGATCGAGGTACCAAGCCCTCAACAGGTTACCCGGGCCTACAACCCCCTGTGCTAGGGTTGGTCATCCGCAACATTATAGAGATAATATCACATATATACACTTCTTTCATCATTATATGCATACATTCCTTTTTATCTTCATTTCATCACCATTTTATCATCATAAAGTCATTCTACTAATAACACATGCATTGGCCTTTCAATTCCTCAAGAATTCATAATCCAGACATTTTATCAAACACTTGGCGGGTGTGTAGTGCTAGTGTAAAACCATGCAAATCAAGAGTGAAATCATGCTATAAAATTCAATGTAAAATAATCAGTAGATACTTGGTAACACCCTCAAGTAATGTACATCAAAACCATTCATCAAATCTCTCAATAGATCTTAGTTTCATAGCTCAAAATATGTTAAATAGTCACAATTTCATAAACCCCAACATAGTATGCAGTGAAATTCATAATAGATAAGACCCATGAATAAATCAACTTTAAATCATGTAATTTTGAGTAAAAGAGAGCTTGGGTATCATGTGTGAAAGGAACCCATGAAAGAAACCCACATACCTTAGCTTTGGAGATGAACTTGATGAAGATGGAGATGGAGACTTGAAGTTTGATTAAGAGGCTTAAAATCAGGATGAGTCTGAGACTTGAATTTAGGAGGTAAAATATTTTCTAAGTGTTTGGGAGTGTATTTGGGAATGTCTTGAATGATTTGAGGGTGAAATAAACACTTAGGCCTAAGACCCAAAAGCCTTGGACCGAGATGAAAATCACTAGCAACAAAATACATAGGTCAACATCTGGTCTGCAACGCAGACCTATCGCGGAGGCAAAATTAACACAAGTGCACGGCAGCTGCGCATTGCGACACTATCCCGGATCGATTCTAGATAAGGAAAATTATGTAAATTGAAATTTTTAATCATTTGCTCTTAAATCGGGGTTAGATCTATTTCGCACTAAACTTGATACCTTGAACAAGAATATGAAGTCAGATTTTTGATATCACACACGAATTTTGAGATATAAGGAAATTACAATTTCGAGCATTTTCTAGGCACATTTTTGGGCACCTTTTTTGGGGTAGTTTCACTGTTAGTATTCGTTCAGAGAAAGCTAAAATAAATAAAGAGTTTATGCAGGAGCTTGACTGAATCCGTATAGGTATAGAGGTGATGATGAAGCAGGATCAGGAGCAAGTCAATGCAGTTATCCATCAGCCTCGGCGAGCACGCATGTATGATGATCCCTACTATGAGGAGGACACTTGTTTTATTGCCGATCAGATGGAGGGTTTTCGTACCTGTGCCCCAGGGTCCAATCAGGACTATTGGCGCCAAGGTCAAAGAAACCAAGGTCAGAACTTTAATCGAGATGGAGCTTTCAGAGACAACCACGGAGGGCACTATGACAGGAATTGGGGCCAAGACAGAGACATATATTAGGGTCGCAGAAATAGGTATAAAAATAGTCCTTATCTGCAATCACAAAACTGTGATACTAGTGCTAATAGTTCTAAGTTTGAGGAGATGTTAGACCACTTGTTGAAGAAAGCGGAGACACAAGATGAGACTTTGAAGGGGATGAAATCTGAGATCTTTAGCAATTAGAAGATCAAGTCTCATTCTGTTACCATCAAACAACTTGAACAACAAGTTGGTCAAGTGTAAACGCAACCTAATCAGTGTCAGAGGGATACACTTCCTAGCAACACAGTTCAAAATCCAAAGAATGAAAGGTAGTGCATGGCAATTAGCAATCGTGGTGGCAAGAGTACCATTGATCCTCCCATGCTGGTAGGTGAGGATGATGTTTGAGAGGACACAGTTGAAGTCAAGGATGCAGATACCAGAGATGATAGTAGCAAGGATGGGATGATTGATGTTGCAGTTGTGCCATAGAAGCTGAAGCCCATTCCTAGGTCTCCTTTTCCCTTCCTTTAAAGAACCAAAAAGAAAAGGAGGAGGAGGGAAAGTGCAAGCACTTTCTCTCCATGCTGAAACAACTCTCTGTCAACATCCATCTTATTGAGGCATTAGAGAAGATGTCAGGGTATGCAAAGTACCTGAAGGAATTGGTTATAAAGAAGCGTACTATGAGTCGGGAGCTCTCCCAAGAACTTCAACATTGCAGTGCAATTGTTACGAGGTCTTTGGTTCAAAAGCGAGAAGATCCTGGTGCTTTTACCATACCTTGCACCATTGGAGCTGTGGAGTTCACAAATGTATTGTGTGATCTTGGTGCCAACATTAATCTAATGCCCGTTGCGGTCTTTAAAAAGCTAGAACTGGGAGCCACTACTCCGACGAACATCTTGTTGTTAATGGGTGATCGCACGGTGGAGAAGCCTATGGGGATACTTTATGATGTGCTTGTTAAAGTTGAGAAGCTTATATTCCCCACAAACTTTGTTATCCTAGATTGCAAAGTCAACTTCAATGTCATAATCATCTTGGGAAGGCCATTCCTAGCCACTGGTTGAGCACTAGTGGATATGGAAGTTGGTCAACTTAGGTTTATATTGTCTTCAATATTTGTTAGTCTATGAAGAGGCCAGATGATCTGAAGAATAAGGTTTGGGCACTTGGTGAAGTTTGAGTAGCCAAGTTGTCCAAGTCGTGCCGCGATGATAAATTAGGCACTACTTGGGAGGTAACCAAGGTTTTTATGTAATAGTTGTAGTTGTAGCTTTAGTTTTTAGTTTTTACACTTATAGGTAGTTTATTTTCTTGTATTGTTGTTGTAATTTTAGACATTGGGTTGGTTTCTTATAAGGTAATAGTGTGTTCTATGAAGAATGTGCAGGTACACGGCTAAGTCAGCCATTCTTGGCCGAAAAGGCATCAAGAAGTGCCTCTATGATTGGCTCTACGAGTTGTACATCACTCTACAACCCATACACCATCTCATAGACATTTACAGTGAGTAAAACGTTATGCGCTCTAGTCCACAAGACAACTTTACAGCCCATAGAAATAACTATAGGTCGTAACTGGGGCTTGTGGACCCTAGGTAAGTTTTCTAAGTTTTTGACTAAGTGTTGTGGTTTTTATAACCAACTCCATGAGTCGTACTTTATTTTATGTCTCGTATATTGTTCCATGAAACCTATTCCCCAAAACTGAGATTTAGATATCCTACAAAACCATGAGTTATGGGCTGTGAAACACTCTACAACTCGTGATCGGGGTTTTGTAGAGTCTTAGCCTATCAGTTTTTGACTGACCTGATCAAACTATAAATAATGAGGTCAAAATATTTTGACCCCATTTTTTGCCCTAATTACAAAATCTACCCAGCCAAACCCCACCCCAAATCTTTCCGACCACCGACGGCAGCACCACCACCACTTTCCAGTAAGCTTTTCCAGCAGCCTAGGGTTTCTAGTGTCTCATTACCTCCTTCAATTTCTACAATCTAATCACTCAACCATTTATTTGCCAATTATTGTATGGATAGGTTGAAAATTTTTGTTGGGTATGGTTAATTTAGACACGAACCCATGTGTACATGTTGATATGATTGATAATCCAATTATGGTTACCCATTCTTGAAATGTATGTTGAGGACAAGAATTTGGTGTAGTTTCCTTGTTGTGTGTTTTAGATGATATGTGACACCCAAGTAATCACTCAACATTGTGAAATAAACCGATTATGTGCTTGAAATTCTGTGTGTGATGGCATGGGTTTTTAATTTTGATGTTAATTCATTCAAACGGGGTTGGAAGGGTTTAGAAAGCATGCTAAATAAGTTTTGGTGGCGTATATGTGGTAATTATCATGTTGGTGTGTTGGTTCTTGTGTTATGAATCATATGGGGTGTATGTGTATTGCTTTGATGCTGGTAGAATAGGTGGAAAAAGTCGTATGGGTCTTATTGAAGGACATTGAAACTCAGGTGTCTGAGTTTTCTAGTTTATCAGGGTCTTTTAACAGCCCGTGGAACATTCCACAAGTCATAAATACACCTCGTATGAAATTCCAGAAAATTGAAGTTTCTATGTAACCATCATACAATACCTTCTATGAGTTGTAAAACATTTTATGACTCGTAGACAAGTCTTGTTGACCCCTGGTTGCCAAAGATTCAGGCACTGGAATCATGTACGACTCATAGACCCTTCTATGAGTCGTACCTAGTCTCGTAGTTGCCATTGCAGTGAACAAATTTTACGGACACTATTTTACGAGAGTCTTCTACTGCTCGTAGTTTCCACTATGGCCGGTAGAGGTGCTTTTGTAGACCCTTCTGCAACTAAGTCTAACATGATCTTGCATTTCATTTTCTAGTTTATGGGGCTAACATGTTGCGTTAATGTGTATGTTCCAGGTACTACGGCCCCAAAAGCAGTACCTGAGGTGCTCAAAGCCATGCAGAGAAGGCTTAGAGATAAGCCCTCAAGGAAGGAGCAGACCCCCTACACTGAGTAGATCACTCGAGGAGCTCAGTGTCTGACTTGATCCAAATGCTGACAGACCACAAGCATGGGCTACTGCCAGACGTGGAAGACGCAGGCTCTTGTCATTCATACTCCCCAGTCTGATGAGAGAGACTAAGACAAGATCAATTCTATTCAGATGACTCCATCTAGAGAGAATTCAAGCTCAGAGTCAGGATTCGACGATGAGTCGGAGACAGAGTCCTTTTCCTATCCGCGGACATCACCATCACCCCTAGATGCTCTTAGTAGTTAGTGATGTGTCATGGGCATGTGGGGCGACTACACAGAGGATGTGTAGACCATAGCACGGGGCAAGCCAACCCTCTCCATTTATGAGGCGCCCTGGGTCATCTCAGCCAGATTAGACAGTATTCTTAGTCTCCAAGGCACTATCAGACGTTATGGGCTCCAGTGGCTGACCAAATCACTAAGAAGGTACTCCCCGACCATGGTGAGAGAGTTATAAGCATCTAATGCAGCCACCATTCATAGCACTCTTACCAAGGGAAGGAAGCCCCTCGCTCAACCTAGATTGACACAGACTAGAGTGAAGGGATGACAAGTGAATACCTTGGAGACTACCATCCACCGCATACTATTTGGGCCCGAGTTCCCATCCTCTAGATCCACAATGAAGTTTGACCACATAGTGGGGTAGACCAGGGACTTGAGTATGATGAGAGATGCAGATCATAGAGCCGGCTTGATGAGATGGGTGGCCGATTTGATTGGTGAGCAGGGTCTGGAGCCTGTATGGATAACCACTCACTTGAAACCTATTGTGAAGACTTATCTTAGTTTTCCTACCAAATTTTGGTGTCCAATTTTTAGATCACGGATCTGGTTGATACTTGCAGATAATATTTTGACATCGGAGCGTGCAGTGCTAGTTGCCAACATCTTGGCTGGCTATGAGATAGATTGGGCCTGCATCATCGTTGAGTAGATACATGAGGTGGCCCTGAAGAGGTTGACCTCCATGCCCTTCCCATTCTTGATCTACAGACTCTATCTAGAGTCGGGGGTAGAGAGTCTACACCAGTTGGACTCACTAATTGAGGTCCAGCGTACTATAGAGTCCAGCCTGATTAAGGTTGAGGAGAACCCGGTAGAACTCCAGCACCGCACTAGCCAGCTCCCATGCCAGAGATGTTTGCCCCAGTGCCACCGCCTGAGGTTCCACCCACCACTACCACTGTTGCTTCCATAGAAGAGAGGCCCCACAGATCGGGCAGATGCGGAGAGGGACTCCTACAACTCCTGCACTACAGGACACTTTGTCAGAGAAAATACCCGCGGGCATGGTTTACGTTTCTGTAGTATCTATTCAGGCTATCGTGTAGATATTGTCCCGCACTAAGCCTCGCTTGACTCAGTCAGTTTAGCAGATTAGGCCCTGGGTCTACCCGGCGATTATAGAGTTAGAGGGCCACATGCAGGCATACACGATCACCGCTATTCAGGACTGTCATTCTGACGTGGATGCCCACATTAATTTCTTTGAGTTGAGGGTCCAGCAAAGCATGAGTATGACCCGACCAGCAGACATGATGGCCATACAGATAGAGATTCAATGACTCCGGGCCGACATGACAGCAGCATTAGCAGCACTACATTGCCAGAGGCTACAATCCTAGTGCCAGTGGTGGAGTTATTTGCTCATGAGGAGCTTACACAGCCTTTCCATGAGAAGAGGCCCAGCCCGAATGATGATCCAGATATCGCACAATTACATGTGGGGTTGATAGAGCAGTAGGAGCTAGAGCTTGTCTTGAGGCAGTCAAGGCAAGAAGAGGAGTAATGACAGGCTCGTGCGCTTGAGCAGGTGAAGTTTGATGGCCCCTCTAGTTATGGTGTTACTACTAAGGAGGCCACCACACAGGTTGAGGGGGTTGAGGGTGACCAAACTTAGCCACACACTGGCGCTTAGGCACCCATGCATATTTTTTGATCCCGGTACTTTATTTTGTTTTGATTATGTGCATTGAGGAAAATACACCTCTTTTTTATGGGGTATGGGTAGTTAGGGCCTCAGTGAAGTCTGAATAGCTTTCGCCTATAACTACCTTAATTTTTAAATCCTAGGGGTTTTTTGGCATGTGTTCTCTTCCCCCATGGATATTTATTTTTCGTTGAACCGGTATGTTTATGATATTTAAGTAGCATTGGTAGCATATAGTCCTGATATCTGTGGCATATATGTATTTTTTGTGCTTTTTTGTGAAAAATGATACCCATCAAATATTTGATTATATAGCCTAGATAACAACCATGCATGTTTAAGTGTGCTCACAATGTTTGTTTTGATAAATGAGGATAGAATTGAGATAAAAAGCATGATATGAGAGTCTTTTGTTGATAATGTAATCAGTGCCATGTGAGTGTGATCTTAATTTGCTAAATTCAGGTATTGTGTTTCAATTCAGAACTTGCCCTATTACTTTAATTTAGACTGTAGGTTTGTTGGTTAGGAAAAGATCTTAGGTCATTGTTCATAATAGCCCACTTAGCCTGAATGACCATCCAAATGTGCATAATATCCCTTGATCCTAATGTTTGAGCTTAACCTATATCGTTTCTTTGTAAAAACCTAAATGGCCTAGCCTTATTAAGTGAAAAATCCTGAAATAGGCATTGGTCCTTCCTTGAGCATTGTGCACCTTGACTGAGGCAAAAAGCCTAAGTTGAAAATGGCTACAAAAAGTGGCCCTGGTGCTTTTCCGGGTGCTTTCTTTTCCTTTTTCGATTGTGCCTCATTTTCGAACTCATTTTGCTATACTTTTCGATTAATGGTAACTTTTCTTTCTTTTTCTCTCACCCGGCACATGACTTTCTCTTCTTTCTTTCCCCACTAATCTCCTCATTTTCATTACTTTACCACAACATAAGCCACCTTCAACTTAGGGTTTTAGCCTGAGGTGAAGTACACAATATCCATTCCTCAAACCAGGGCCACTTTTGGTAGCCACCCTTAACTTAGGCTTTTTGCCTCATCAAGGTTCACAGGTTCAATGATAGACCAGAGCCAACATCAAGGTATTTCACAAAATAAGGCTAGGCTAGCTAGGTGTCAAGAAAGAACAGGTACATGTAAAGCTCAAACATTTGGAACATTTGGTAGGTTACTTAGGCAAAAATGGACTAACTTAAAGAACAATGGTCTAAGATCCTTTCCTAATCAACCACATCTCTAACCCAATCTTAGAGTCACAAAGCAAGTTCTGAATCAGTACACAATGCATGAATATGGCAAAATAAGCTCACACACACATGGCATTGCATACACACTAAACATAGACTCACAGGTCATGTTTCAAGCATCAACTTGCCTTCTCTTCATCAGAACAAACATTGTCAAACTAATCATATGCAAGATTACAATGGTAACCAACAATCCCAAAAATTTGAGGGTACCCAATTCTTAAAACATTCATAAAACCATTCAAGGTTATGCATATGCCAAAAGTAATAACTACTATATATCTATATCTACAACAGCTAAACATGCCAGTTCAACAAAAAATAAACTCATCCACAAGGAAAAAGAAACACGATAAGAAAACCTTGGGATCAAAAATAGGAAAGTTATGGACTAAAGGCTACTTAGACTTCACCCTAGTCCATAACTTCCCATACCCTACCAAGAGATGATACTTTGACCTCAATGTGTGTGTGTGTGTGTGTGTGTGTGTGTGTGTGTGTGTGTAAGCTTTTTTAAAAAAATAAAATTAAAACCAATCATTTAACAAATTAGATAAAAACCAAACATCCTAAATAAAACATCCATAAAAGCAATAACAAAACAAATTGCCTAAAGAAAATAATACTGAGACAATCACACAATCATTCAGGAAATAGTTCAACGAGCACAACAAGAATTTATCAACCTGTGATCCCAACTACATCAAAATAACCCAAACGCTATCATGCTCCTATGACACTGCAAACCAATTAACATTCACATCCCAATAACAACTATTTAATCAAACAAGGAACATGATGGCATGAACATACAATCACAACAGCAAAGATAAATTATTCAACTTAGGGCTGAAACAACCAATTCAACTCACAGCAACCCTAGATTCTCATTCACTATTTCAGCTCAATCAAGAAGTACATGCCTTAGGATTACTTTAGTCTCATTCATCATTCAAACATTTCAAAGTAAAGTAAATTATAGAGTTAAATTAAACCAGGGAACTCACCATATGAGTAGATGAACTGGAGAAAAAAAAAGAGGATGAATGATGTAAAAACCTAGTCGCCAGAATTTCTTACCGAAAATGAAGTTGGATCACCAAAAAATTGGTCGAAAAAGGATTGGGGAAAGAGATCAGGGTAATCCTTGGTAATTATGGTTAAATATGGGGTCAAAATAATTTTGACCCCTATTTATACCTTATCAGGTTTACCTTTAAAACTTACTGAGTCAGGTCTACGAAACTCCGACTACGAGTCATAGCTTGGTCTACAACTTGTAGGTCCTTGTCTCCTAGACCACCTAACATTTACAAAACATTTGAAAATATACCCAGGTTCTACGAACCCCATTCACGACTCGTAGTGTGGGCTACAAATAGTAAAGTTGGCTCGTAGATGGAGTGCACTTTTAACCCTACTCACTGTAGCTCTTTACGAGGAAGGGCTACGAGTCATAATATGAAATACGACTCGTAATCCTGATCACAGAGGCTTCTTCAAATGCAAATCTCAACAGAGCTGCAGTTCTTTCCCAACACCTGCACATTCTTCCCAAAACACACCATTATCCAAAATACAACCAATCCAATGTCTAAAAATAACAATCAAAACACACATAACCAATCAACTTAAAATTCAAAAACTAAAAATAAACTCAAAATCAAACTAAAACATGAAAATGCTTGGGTTGCCTCCTAAGTAGCACCTGACTTAATGTCGTGGCACGACTTAGTCATCTTGAATACTCAGAATTCCTCAACAGCCCAAACTTCACCCTTCTGTTCATACGGATGCTTCATAAATTGGTAGATGTAAAAAACTATTTCTTCATCATTCACCCTAAATCTGAGTTGACCGAAATCCATATCCACTAGGGCTCTACCTGTTGCCAGAAATGGTCTTCCCAAGATAATAGGGACCTCAAAATTGACTTCACAATCAAGAATTACAAAATTCACTGGAAATATAAATTTGTCAACTTTCACCAACACATCAAAAACTATTCCCTTTGATTTCTTGATTTTTCTATCCACCATTAATAACCTCATTCTTGCAGGAGTAGGAGAACCTAAACCAAGCTTTTTGAAGACTACAAGAGGTATCAAATTTATACTAGCACCCAAATCGCATAATGCCCTTGCAAACTCTACATCATTACTGGTACAAAGGATGGTAAATGCACCGGGGTCTTCCCTTTTCTGAACTAAGGACTTAGTGGTAATGGCACTACAATGTTAGAGATCTCGCGAAAGCTCTTGGCTTACCGTGTGCTTCTTAGTCACCAAATCCTTCATGTATTTAGCATACCCGAGCATTTTCTCAAATGTTCAATAAGGGGAATGTTGATGGACAATTTCTTTAACATGGAGAGGAAATAGTTGAATTGACCATCCTCTTCCTTTTGTTTGAGTCTTTGGGGAAAGGGAGCAGGAGGCCTTGGGATGATCTTACTCTTTTCCGGCTGCTTAACCATTTCACTGCTCACCCCATCTTTTATTGCTTTCCTATCCTTCATTCTTAACCCTCTCCGCAATTGTCTCTTCATGCACATCATCCACAACTACCGGCATCGAAGGATCAATTGTACTCTTACCTCCCCTAGTCATGACTTTCATGCAATGCCCATCATTCGTTGGGTTTTGAACCGCATGTGAAACGCCCCTCATGTGCTTCAAAATATCCCATAATCGTAATTTCCATATATCTCGAAATCTATGTGTGATTTCAAAAATCTGACTTCATATTCTTGATCGAGGGAAAAATTGAGTGGAAAATGGGTATAACCCCGATTTTAGAAGACCCATAGCGAAAAATACTTTTGAGTATTTTTCTTATCCAGTGTCTATCCGCGTCCAGGCCGCGACGCGCCTAGGGCGCGGACTAGAGTAATTGGAAATTCGCGTCATGAGCGCGGACCAGTGTATTATTTTTCTTGGTTTTATTAACTCACCCAAGGCACTGGGGTCATAGCTCCATGCCCACTTAAACTTGAAATATCTCATACTCAGCCATTTTTCATCTCTATAGCTCTCAAAACCCTCTCTAAAACTTCTCTAAGACTCTATCAATCCTCTCATTCAAATCTAAGGATTTCAAGCTTAATTTTGGAACTCAAGGACTCATTTCAAGCTCTAAGTCTACTTCAAGTTCATTTCAAGGAATTCATGGTTTAAGATATGTGGGTCTTTATCCATGGGTTCTTACACCCATAGAGCCCAACCTTCTTTTTTTATGAAATTGCATGTTCTCAAGTTGTATTACCTATGGGTATCTCTTATTATGAAATATAAACATAAATCATGTTGGGGTCTTACCAAGTATTAATTGACTATGCATAAATGTCTATTTCAAGCTTATTCCATGAATTGAATTTGTCTATTGAGACTATGCATATTTTGAGCTATGAAACTATAAACTATTATGAGTTTTTGTGATGGATTTCAAAGTACCCTACATGATGGTTTTGCTACCATGTTGGCGGGTTAATTTGCATTGAGTTTACTCATCTTGTTACTCTTGAATTGCATGATTTTGAACAAGTATCATGAACCCACCATGTATTTGATAAAATGACATGACAAGAATTCTCAAGTTATTGATTATTTATTACATTTTTTACAAGTCAAGTGACTTCATGATGATTAAGGGCTTTCAACATGTACTGATTTCATGAAAAGTATCTATGGTGTTGCAAGTATCAAGTTGAGCCATATTTCAAGATTTTATCCTCTAGTGAGTCATTCATGTCAAGTTGAGAGACTAAGCATGATTGTTATCTTACCCTCATGATCAAGTTAGGCTCGTTAGTAGAGTTCAAGCATGTGATAGAGCTACTTATGTCATGTTATCATGTCTCTTACAAGTATTCATGTTATTGTTAAAGTAATGACTATTCCAAGTATGTCATGGGATTAGACCTAGCACCGATTGAGGCTTAAGATGGGGGGCTTGACTCAAGGGGTCCTTATATAAAGTTTTTAGTCTCTAAACTATGTGCCACCATAGGATTATATATAATCTCTCTAGTGTCTTTTTGGTGGATCCATTTAGTTATACCACACCTTGTCGATGGGGTGACATGCCTCGATCACTTTGTCGAGGGGGTGACATGCCTTGATCACCTTGTCAAGGGGGTGACATGCCTTGATCACCTTACCAAGGGTGTGTTATTCCTTATATTCCAAGTAGTAGCTTTCTTGGTCTATGTCAAGTAAGGTATCTTCCCACATATGTATGATATATGATGCAAGTTGAATGATTTACAAGCATGTTTATTTATAAGCATTGATCATTATCATGCATTTTGACTATATTGTCTTATATCCTTGTCGCATTGTACCCCGCATACTTAGTACATTCAAACGTACTAACACATACTCTATGCCTACATGATATCACCATGTAGGAACTGAAGCTCCTTTTGATCATCCTCCTCCACGTGGCTAGTTCGGTTCGTGGAGCAAGCTTTAGTGAGTCCTCACTCCGAGGATAATATCTACTTATTTCATGTTATGTTGAGACTCTTTCTTATATTGAATACTTATTATTATGAGGGTGAGCTTGGGGAGTGTCTTGGCCCCCGCTCCTTCTAAAGTAGAGATGTTGTTGGATACCATGTATGTATATGCTTTGAGCTTGACTCTTTATTCTTTATGATTATCAAAGATTTTCCCTTAGTCCTACTCCCCCTTTTTTTAATTATATCACTTGTTGTTGGTTATTTTTCTTCTGCGACCAAGGATGTGTGAATGATATGCTAAGAGGCTTGTTTGGGGTCCCTTCAGGTTCCCCATTCACTATGTCACGTCTGGGCCCTAGGCTTGGGTCATGACAAGCTTGATATCAGAGCACTAGGTTGTTAATAGTCCTCAAAAATCTAACACACTGCGTCGATTAGAGTCTTATTCATGGTTGTGAAGCGCACCACAACTATGAATAGGAGGCTATGAGGCATTTTTGGAAATGTTTCCCTTCTTCATTATCTATGTCGTGCTTTAGATAAAAAGATAAGGCTTTCCCCCCTAAGGAATGCTCATTGCACTTCTAGATCAAGTTGATACCAAGAGGAAGTCTAAGGAGAGCCCATACACTCGAGGAACAACTGGCCCCTCCCACTCCACAAGTTCATCAAGATGGAGGGGTAGCCCAAGAAGATTTCTGGGATGCCATCACAATGTTGGCCTATGCTATGACTAACCAAATGAACCAAGGGGCCCAAGCCCCTTATGCTACTACTCCGGCCTCAAGGGTGAGGGATTTCACAAGAATGAATCCACTGGAGTTTCATGGGTTCAAAGCGGATGAGGATCCCCAAGAGTTCATCAATGAGGTGTATAAGGTGTTATCTGTCTTGGGGTCAATTTGGAGGAGAAATTGGAGTTAGCGGCCTACCAACTCAAAGGTGTGGCCCAAATTTGGTTTACTCAATGGAAATTGGAGAAAAGAGATGATGATGTTATTCCTTTAGAGGAGTTCAAAGTCACATTTCTCAATTGGTTCTTTCCTATCGAGTTAAGAGAGGCAAAGATGATGGATTTTATGAACCTCAAGCAAGGTTCCATGAGTGTAAGGGAGTATTCCATTAGATTCAGCAAGTTTTCCGAGTATGCTCCACATTTGGTGGCTGACCCTAGGTCTAGAATGAAAAAGTTTGTGTCCGGAGTATCCGACTTGGTTAATGAAGAGTGTCATACTGCCATGCTAGTGCGTGATGTGGATTTGTCTTGGCTCATGACCTACGCCGAACAACTAGAGGCAGAAAAGCTTAGAAAGAGCTGAAATAGGGAGTCCAAGAGGGCCCGATTTGAAGGTGGTTTCCAAGGCTCTAAGAGTGGACACTTTCCTCAAGGCTACAAGTTCCAAGGCCAAGGGTCTTCCAATGCTCCTAACTAGCGATTTGCTAATGATAACCTAAGATTCCAAAGTGGTGATAGTGGAGTGCCTGGTGGCCCATGTTTGAGAAACTCTAATGCTTGCTATGGATGTGGTTAAGTGGGACATAAGGTTGTTGATTGTCCTCATGCTCAAAACAAAGGTAGACATGGTCTTCCTCAAGAACAAGGGGGTGCTCCAAGGCAAAATAGGCTCTATGCTCTCCAAAGAAGTCAAGGAGTGGATGAGGTGCCCGATGTTTTCACTGGTATATCAAAGGTTTATTATTATGATGTGTATGTTTTGATAGATGGGGTGCCACTCTTTCTTTCATTTCTCCTTTTGTTGCCAAAAAGCTTCATATGAGTCTCGAATTATTGTGTGAACCTTATGAAGTGTCTACCCCAATTGATGACACCATTGTTGCTAAAATAGTCTATAGAAGTTATTCCATGTTCATATTGCATAAGGTCTTGCCTTGTAATTTTGTTGAATTAGATATGATGGATTTCGATATTATTCTGATCTGTTAGTCTATTGTTGATAATGTATGTAATGTCATGTGAGTGTGAACTTAATTTGCTAAATTCATGCATTTTGTGCTAATTCGGAACTTGTCCTGTTACTCTAAGTTAGATTGTAGATTAAATGGATTTGGAAGGGATCTTCGGCCTTTGTTCTTTAAATTAGTTCACTTTAGCCTAAAAATGACCAACCAAATGAAGTTTTATCCCTTGTCCAAATATTTAAGTCTTACATGTACCAATTCTTTCAAAAACACCTAATTAGCCTAATCTTGTCTAGTGAAAAACCTTAAAAGTGGCCTTGGTTTGTCCTTGAGTATTGTGAACCTTGATTGAGGCAAAAAGCCTAAGTTAGGGGTAGCTACCAAAAGTGGCCCTGGTTTGAGGGATAGATATTGTGTACTTCAATATAGTCTAAAAGCCTAAGTTGAGGGTGACCGGTGTAGGGGTAAAATCACAAAAATAAGGTGGTGAGTTGGGAATGAGGAGAAAAAAGATTTTGTATTTATCTAGTTCACTTATACTGGATGTTACAGAGCCTGCTCATGTGAATGAAGTGTAAAAATGAGGCAAAAGCTAAAAAAAAATAAAAAATAAGAAAACACTCAAAAAAAGCTTGAATATGGAGAAAGGGAGGATAAGGTGAAAGTGATGAAAAACATAGTCCAAGGATGGTTTTTAGTCACTATTTTTCCAAAATGCCATACCAAAGCTCCTTGAGCCTACGTTACAAGCCTAGAAAGTCCTAAAGTGATCCTAGTCCAATTAGTTGAAAATCTGAGTCATGGGTATAGGGGCAAGCCTATGGTATTAGTCATTATGCATGAACATCTTTTGTGAGAGTAAGTGTGTTTGCACAGCCCCAAAACTAAATTTGCAATCATTATGGAGTGTAAAAAATGGGACGTCTTTCTGTAAAGGCACTTGCAATGCATTGTTAGTATTTGACTTGTTCAGTGATTGTGGACTATTGATATTCCCTTGCTTGTCATAGTTGTGTTGTCAAATGCACCAGTGTGTGTTGGTTTGCTAACTAGCTATCTGATCTTGTTTTAATAAGTTGGTGTGGGTACAGGAGTTTGAATTGTATGTGATGTATGTCATTGGGTTGAGGTCTGTGTGTTGCTATATTGTCTATATAGATTGAGTCATCACTTGAGGACA
Source organism: Solanum medicagineum (assembly GCA_026153255.1). Lineage (NCBI taxonomy): Eukaryota > Viridiplantae > Streptophyta > Magnoliopsida > Solanales > Solanaceae > Solanum > Solanum medicagineum. The sequence goes on along the minus strand of JAPFFP010076509.1, from coordinate 1,744 downwards.
AACAACTATTTTAAGTTGAGGGTGCAGATGTGTGATGTCAAAATACAGCACATTTGATGCTTAAAACTGAGGATTTCATGTGTTCTCAATGCGACATTTGTGGTTTTTATGTGTTTTTGGTGTTTAGTTTGTAGGAAAGCAAGTTGGCATCACTTTGGGGATAAATTACAGTAGATTTCTAGTTTTTGATGGTTTACGGGACCCTCTACGAGTCGTAAAGGATTTTACGAGCCGTAGACTAGGTTTCCTAAAGATTTTTAGTGAAAGATGAGATCTAAAATTCAGTTGTAGGAGACCTTTATACAAGTCGTAGATCACTCTACGAGTCGTATAGAGAGGTTTGGTGAAGAATTCCAGTGAAGGACTAGTTGATATAGAGGAAGTCTACGAAAGTGCAATACAAGACATGAGTCAGTCTATGATCGTAAAGTGGATTTGTGGCAATGAAATCCAATATTCAAGAAGCTGAATATGAGACCCTGATTATTTGTTATATTAATCAATTTTCTTTGTTTTGCATGTTTTGTAGTGGCGGCCAACATTAGAACTTGCCTAGTGTTACCTTCTCGATCTAGGTGGTAATGAATAGAGAAAAAGATTGATTTTAATAGGATTCCATGATGTGTTCTCATCTAATCAACCAAACTAGACCAAGGGGTGGTTGACTGGGACTATGGGTAATGGTTAGTATTGCACACTATGGAGATGGGCCAAGTTACAGAGTGAAATTCGCCTCTCACCTTTGACCAAAGGGCTTAGTGAACTTAAATTACTGTATTACACGCTATACTCTAGTCAAGAATTGGGTTAGCCGAGGATATTGAGTTGGTGAATCATGGGGAACACAATTCCCAAGTTGCTCTCCATTATTGATTGTCTCTTGCGTTAGTTAGTCTATTTTATTTTCTAGTTGAATATTGCGACCCTCCTTTAAGGAATTGAGTTGTTAATTACTTGAATTGCGTATTGGTGAATTTGTTGTGAGTCTCCATATTCTCTATGGGATTTGACCTTAACCTTGGTTAGGTTTTATATTTGACAACAACCCCTTTATCCTTAAAAGAGAGGTGTAACTTGGGTGCGATAAATCACCAATTGAGGGTGAAAGAAAATGACATCCCTAAGATGATTTTCTGAACTAGGTATGGTCATTTCGAATTTGGAGTGATGTCCTTTAGCCTCACTAATGCACTGATAATATTTATAGACCTGATGAACAAGATGTTCAAGTCTTCCCATGAGATGTTCATCATAGTGTTTAGTGATGACATTTTGGTCTATTCATGAAGTGAGCAAGAGCACATGGAACACTTGAGGTTAGTAGCCTGAGGGAACAGAAGCTCTATAGAAAGTTTGACAAGTGTGAGTTTTGGCTAGATGAGGTTGCCTTCCTTGGGTATATGGTATCTAGAGAGGGAAGCAAGGTTTATCCCAAAAAGACAAAAGCAGTAAGAAACTGGCCAAGGCCCTTGACTCCTACTGTAATAAGGATTTTCTTGGGTCTAGCCGGTAGATGATTTGTGCAATACTTCTCCGCAAATTTCATCTCTACTCACCAAGCTAACTCAAAAGAAGTCTAAATTCATGTGGACAGATGAATGTGAAAGGAGTTTTCAGACCTTGAAGGATCAGTTCACTTTAGCCCCCATATTGACATTGCCAGAGGAGAGTGATAGTTTTGTTGTTTATTGTGATGCATCCAGGATTGGATTGGGTTGCGTGCTAATGCAAAATGGAAAGATGA
>JAPFFP010076501.1:0-23187 GCA_026153255.1 Solanum medicagineum | reverse complement strand
CGCGCTCCCCATTCGCCTTGTCAGATCTAGGCCCTACTTTGGGTAATGACAGGTGATATCAGAATTCCGACTTCATATCCTCAATTAGGGTGAAAAGTTGACTGAGAAATGTATAGCCCGAATATTTAAAAACTCGTAGCGAAAAATAATTTTGGCCAAGTTTATAATTTCTACTGGCTGGTTGCGACGCGTCAATGGCACGGAGCAATGTGATTTGCTAGGCGCGATTGGTCCATTTCGCGCTAGGGGTGTGGACTAGTGTTACATTTTCATTGGTTTTCTTATTTTGCCCAAGGGCACTTGGGTCATAGCCCCATACCCACTTAAATGTGGAATCTTCTATACTAAGCTATTCTTCAACGCTATAGCTCACAAAACCCTTTCTAAAACCTTTGTAAGACTGTCAATTCTCTAATTCAAATCTAAGGATTTTTAAGCTCAACTTTGGAACTCAAGGACACATTTCAAGCTCTAAGTCTACTTCACATTCATTTCAAGGAATTCAAGGTTTAATGTATGTGGGTCTTCATCCATGGGTCCTGTCACCCATGGAGCCCAGCCTTCTCTTTTTATAAAAATTGTATATTTTCAAGTTGTATCACCTATGGGTATCACTTATTATGAATTATGAACATAAATCATGTTGGAGTTTTACCAAATATTGATTGATTATGCATGAATGTCTATTTCAAGCTTGTTCCATGAATTGATTTTGTCTATTGAGACTATGCTTGTTTGGACCTGAAACTATGAACAATTATAAACTTTTGTGATGGATTTCAAGGAACCCTACATGAGGGTTTTGCTACCATATTGGTGTGTTGATTTGCATGGAGTTTTCTCATCTTGTTTTACTCTTGCATTGCATGATTTTGAACAAGTACCACAAACTCACCATGTGTTTGATAAAATTACATGACAAGAACTCTCAAGGTATTAATGATCTATTACACGATTTACATGTCAAGTGACTTCATGCTGATCAAGGGCTTTCAAGCATGTATTGAATTCATTAAATGTATCTATAATCTTACAAGTATCAAGTTAAGCCCTATTTCAGGATTTTTACGTATTGTGAGCCATTGATGTTAAAGCAAAAGTTCATGTATGATTATGGTCTACTTTCATGTTCATGTTAGGCTCACTAGTAGAGGTAAAGCATGTTTATGAGCTACTGAATTCATGTTCTTACAAGTTGTTCATGTTATGATTGAAGTATGATTATTTCAATTATTCTGTGGGATTTGACTTACCACTGATTGGGGCTTAAGATGGGGGCTCGACTCCAGGGGTCCCAATATAAAGTCTTTAGTCTCTAAAATATGTGCCACCATAGGATTGTGATTATTACCCTTGCAATACTAGTGGATCCATCTAGTTCATATGAAACTACTTTATCATGAAATCCTTTACGAAATGGGCCATGTTCCCGTAAGGAGGGTTGCTTCATACGAAATGGTTCATGTTCCCGTAAGGTGAAGTATGATAATTACCTTGGAAAGTAGACCACCTCTTTACTGATGATGGGTATTCGTCGGAATTCTACATTATAGCTCTCTTGGTCTTACTCATGTCAGTTAGTGTCTCTTCCCACTAATGTATGGCATATTATGCAAGTTGAATGATTTAAGATTATGTTTTACTACAAGCATCGATTATGCATGCCATATTGAGATTATATATCCATTGCTTATGATTATGCACTTTGAATATATTGGCTTATGTCTTTGATGCATTGCACCCCGCATACTTAGTACATTCAAAATGTACTAACGCATACTTTTTGCCTGCATGATATTACCATGTAAGGACCAGAGCTCCTTTTGATCATCCTCCATATGGCTAGTTTGGTACTTTGGAGAAAAGCATAGGCGAGTCCTCAAGTACGAGGGTAATATCTAAGTTACTCTTGCTAAGTTGAGACTTCTTATGTTGAACACCTGTTATCATGAGGGTAAGCCCAGGAAGTGTCTTGGTCCAGCTCCATTTTAAGTTACTAGTGTTGTTGGATACTATGATTTGTATAAGCTATGAGCTTGACACCTTCTATGCTTTATGATTATCAAAGACTTTCCTTAGTCCCTTTTCCCTTTTTAGTTATCTCAATTGTTAATGTTTATTTTGCTTCCACAACCAAGATTATTTGAATGATATGCTAAGTGGCTTATTTGGGGTCACTTCTGTCACGACCCAAGCCTAGGGCCTAGACATGACACAATGAAAGGGAACCCAAAGGGAGCCCAAACAAGCCTCTTAGCATATCATTTACACAACCTTGGTCACAGAAGCAATTAAACAACAACAAGAGAAAACAAATAAGGATAAAGGGACTAATGGGAAGTCCTTTATAGCATAAATCATAAAAAGTAAAATCTCAAAGCATAATAACATCAGTTGTCTAACACCATCTCTAAATACAGACTTGAGCCAGGGCCGAGACACTTTCTGGGATCATCCTCATTGTGTAAAGAGTTCAACATTAAGAAATGACAATGGCAAGAGTAGCATAGCTATTATCCCTAAACTTTGAGGACTTACCGATAGCTATTCTTCAAATATGACCAACTAGCCACAGGGAGGATGATCGTGACGAGCTCCGATTCCTATATGGAAACATCATGTAGACATAGAGTATGCATTCGTACGTTTGAATTTACTAAGGATGTAAGATGCAATGCAACAAGAGATAGGCAGCATAGGCAAAATGTATAAACATGGACAATGGATAGTATAATAACAATATGGCATGAATGATCAATGCTTGAAGTAAACAAGCTTGTGTAGAACATATTACATGTGGAGGAAGAGACATCATCATAGAACAAACATTCTAATACTTGGAATTCAATTCCTAATACCCATTTGGAAGGTGATTGAGGTATCTACCCCTCAATTTGTAGTATGGGCCTAGCACTCGCCGACAAGGTGGTCAAGGCATATACCCCCTAACATGGTAGTACGGGCCTAGCACCCCCAGACAAGGTAGTCAAGGTAAATACCCCTCAACATGGTAGTACGAGCCTAGTACCGCCCGACAAGGTGGTAAAGGTATATACCTCTCAACATGGTAGTACGAGCCTAGCATCCCCCGACAAGGTGATTGAGGCATAGCACCTCCTTAACAAGGAGTGGTCAACTTGCAAAACTACAAATACTTTTCATGAATTAACACATATATACATCCCTTTCATCATCATAAAGCCACTTAACTGATAAGCCATGCTATAGACCCTCAATAACTCAGAACACTTAACAGGACATTTCATCAAGCACTTGGTGGGTGTGTAATTCTAGTTCAAAATCATGCAATTAAAGATTGAAATCATGTGACAAAATTAAAAGCAAATCAACACACCAACACTTGGTAATAACATCATGCAAGATATATTGAAACCCCTCATCAAATCTCATCATAGATCATAGATCCATAGTTCAAAACATGCTTAAACCATGAACATTTTATAAAAGCCCAACATACTTTATAGTCAAATTACTAATATAAAGTATCCATGGACAAATCAACTTGAGAACATGTAATTTGCTCAAAAAAGAAAGGTTTGGCACCGTGGTTGAAAGGACCTAATGGTTGAAACCCACATACCTCAACTTTGGATATTTCCTTGATCAAGATTGGAATGAGAAATACAGCTTGATGAATTTCTTGAGATCCAGAATGAGTTTGGGACACTTGATTTTGAATGAAATATATAGCTAAGTGTTAGAGAGGGTTTTTGGGAATATATTGGATGATATGGGGTTGTTTTTATGTAGAGTAAGGGTTAGGACCAAGACCTCAAAGTCTTAGGCTGAAATTAGAAAACTGGCAATAAAACACACTGCCCTATGATGGCTCAGCGTCACGGAGCTAACACACACCCCTACTATTTTGCGCAAACTTGAAAAAACTAATTTTGCTACGGTTGCTCTAAAATAAGGGTTAGACCTATTTTCCACTTAATACTCCGCCCCCCCCCCCCGGATAATGAATTTTGATATCACATAAGAATTTTGAGATATATATAAATTACGATTATGGGCATTTTCGAGGCACATTTTCGGGCACTTTTTTTTGGGGTGTTTAACCTTTGGGTCCCTATTAACCATGTCACGTCTAGGCCCTAGGATTTGGTCATAACAACATTTCTCTTAGAGCACTAGCTTGTTAATGGTCGTCGAAAATCCAACACACGTAGAGATTAGAATTTTATTCATGGTTGTGAAGTGCACCACAACTATCAATGGGAGGCTGTGAGGTGTTTTAGGAAATGTTACACTTCTTCATGGTCTATATTACATTAGGTGTAAATATTAGGCTTTCCCCTAATAAATATTGTTGTTTCTTTTAGATCATGTTGATACCAAAGGAAAGGCTAAGGAGTGCTTGTATACCAGAGGAGCAACCAGCCCCTCCCGCTCCTCAAGCTCCATAAGATGGAGGTGTATCCAATGGTGAGTTTCGGGATGCCATCACAATGTTGGCCCATGGTATGACCAACCAAATGAACCAAAGGGCCTCAGTCCCTTATGATTCTACTCTGACCTCAAGGGTCAAGGATTTCACAAGAATGAATCCATCGGAGTTCCATGGGTCCAAGGAGAATGATGATCCCCAAGAGTTAATCGATGAGGTGTATAAAGTGTTATCTCTCATGGGGGTCAATTTAGAGGGGTAAGTAGAGTTAGCAGCCTACCAGCTCAATGGTGTGGCCCAAATTTGATTTACTTAATGGAAATTGGAGAGGAGAGATGATGATGGCATTCTTTGGAGGAATTCAAAGTAGCATTCCTCCCAATTCATTCCTATCTAGTTAAGAGAGTCTGAGATGATGGAGTTTATGAACTTGAAGCAAGGTTCCATGAGTGTGTGGGAGTATGCCCTCAAGTTCAACAAGCATTCCAAATATGCTCCACATTTTATGGGTGACCCTAGAGCTAAAATGAACAAATTTTTGTCGGGAGTGTCCGACTTTGTTAATGAAGAGTCTTGTACCATCATCCTAGTGAGTGATATGGATTTGTCTCGGTTCATGACTTATGCCGAACAACTAGAGGGGGAAAAGCTTAGAAAAAGAATAAATGGTGAATCCAATAGGTCTCGATTTAAAGGTAGTTTCCAAAGTTCTAAGGGTGGCCAATTTCCTAAAGGCCACAAGTTCCAAGGCCAAGGGTCCTCCAATGCTCCTAAGAAGCAATTTGCTAATGGTAACCCGAGATTCCAAGGAGAAAATGGTGGGATGGAAATCCTAAGTTCCAAACTGTAGGGAAAACGATAGTGGCCCATGTTTAAAGAACTCTAATACTTTCTTTGGTTGTGGTGAAATGGGTCACAATGTTATTGATTTCCATCATGCTCAACACATAGGTAGAGATGGCCATCCTAAAGGCAAAGGTGCTAATGCGGGTCAAAGGGCAAAGGAAGGCCAATAATAGGGTGCTCCAAAGAAAAATAGGTTCTATGCTCTCCAAGGAAGGTAAGGAGTAAAGGAGGTGCGCGATGTTTTTACTTGTATGTTGAAGGTTTTTGATTATGATGTGTATGCTTTGATAGATCTAGGTGCCACTCTTTCTTTCATTACTTCTTTTATTGCCAAAAAGCTTCATATGAGTCCCGAATTGTTATGTGAACGTTATGAATTGTCTACCCCCGTTGGTGAGTCCATTGTTGCTAAAAGAGTCTATAGGAATTTTCCCATATTCATATTCCATAAAGTCTTGCCTTGTGATTTTGTTTAATTAGACATGATGGATTTTAATATCATTCTTGGGAAGTATTAGCTACATGCATATTATGCTTCCATTGATTGTAGAATCCATAAGTTTAAATTCCAATTCCATAATGAGCCCGTCCTTGAGTGGGAAAGTCGTAATGTGGTGGTCATGGATAGATTCATTTATTGTCTTAAAGCCATAAAGTTGATTTCTAGGGGTTGCCTTTTTTATCTTGTGATGGTTAGGGATGTTGAGTCTAAGGTCCTTCCTATTGAGTCGATTCCGGTGGTTAATGAGTTTCTTGATGTCTTTCCCAATGATCTTCCTGGTGTTCCTACTGAAAGAGAAATAGACTTTGACATAGACCTCCTTCCCGATACACAACTCATTTTTATTCCCCCTTACCGTATGGCCCCGACATAATCGAAGGATCAATTTAGGGATTTATTGAAGAAGGGTTTCATAAGGCCTATCAAGTCACCTTGGGGTGCACCGGTATTATTTGTGAATAAAAAAGATGTTTCCAGTAGAATGTGCATTGATTAGTAGAAACTTAATAGGATTACCGTAAAGAACAAGTACCCTCTACCAAGGATTAATGACCATTTTTATCAACTACAAGGGGCTAGTCACTTTTCTAAGATTGATCTTCGGTTCATACCACCAATTGAAGGTGAGGGAGTGTGATATTCCCAAGATGACTTTTTGGACTAGGTATGGGCACTTTGAATTTGTGGTAATTTCTTTTGGATTGACTAATGCACCAACTATATTTATGGATCTCATGAATAAGGTCTTTAAATCCTACCTTGATATGTTTGTTGTGGTCTTTATTGATGATATATTGATTTATTCACGGAGTGACGATGAGTATGTGGATCACTTGAGGGTGGTATCGCAAAACTTAAGAGATGAGAGGTTGTTTGCTAAATATAAAAAGTGTGAAGTTTGGTTGAAATAGGTTGCTTTTCCAGGGCATGTGGTGTCAGGTGACGGAAGTAAGGTAGATCCTAAGAAGACAAAGGTGATAAAGAATTAGCCTAGAACCTTCACTCTATCGGACATTAGGAGTTTCTTAGGTTTTGCGGGTTACAACTGGAGGTTTGTGAATGGCTTTCCTCTATTACCTCCCTTATGACAAACATGACCCAAAAGAAAGCAAAATATGTATGAACTGATGAATGAGAAAAGAATTTTCAAACCTTGAAAGATAAGCTTGTCTCCGCTCCTATCTTGGCTCTACCGAAGGGGTTAGAAGGTTTTTGGTTTATTGTGATACTTCAAGAATTGGTTTTCGGTGTATTTTGATCCAAAATGGCAAGGTGATAGCATATGCCTCTAGGCAACTTAAGGTGCATGAGCAGAATTAACCCACCCATGATCTTGAATTGGCAGCCGTGGTGTTTGCTTTAAAAATTTGGCATCACTACTTATATGGGGTTCATGATGATGTGTTACCGACCACAGGAGTCTTCAATATGTCCTCACACAAAAAGATCTTAACTTGAGGCAAAGAAGGTGGTTAGAGCTCCTCAAAGATTACGACATAAGCGTACATTATCATCCCGACAAACCTAATGATGTTGCCCGATGCTCTAAGTAGAGTATCCATAGGTAGCCTAGCTCATATTGATGATGGTGGCTAGGAGGTGACGAGTGAAGTGCACCAGTTGGCTAGATGGTGGTTAGGTTGGATGAAGTTGAAAATGGTGGTGTAGTGGTTGTTAATGGTTCTAAATCTTCATTGGTTAAGGAAGTCAAGCAAAACAAGATCACGACCCCACCTTGCTAGATTTGGAGGCCTTGGTGAAGGATGGTAAAGTTGAGGTCTCTCTGAAGGGGGAGATGGTGCCCTTTGGTACTGAATTGACCCCAAAAGCTCAAAAAAATGTCCCTCAGAAGTACTCGTAATCGTAATTTCTATATATCTTAAAATCCATGCTTGAATATTGAAAATCTGACTTCATATTCTTATTCAAGGGGTCAAATTTAGGGGGAGAAGGGTCTAACCCTTATTTTAGAGAAATCATATCAAAATTTGAAATTCCCAAAATGCAATTTCAAGAGAGCTTTTTGCGACCCTGGCTCGACGCGCCAAGTGTGCGCACTGTGTTATTTTGGTCTAATTTTGAATTTGGTCCACTTTTAAGTCTTGGGCCTAAGTTTTCCTAAACGTGAAAATACCTATACTTAGCCATTTTGCACCCTCATATCAATTTAAACATTCCCCAATATTCATTCAAACACTTCGTCAAATATTTTACTCCCAAACTCAAGACTCAAAACCCTCTATGGATCTTAAGGAATTCAACCAAGCTTCAAGTCTCCTTCTTCAATCTTCATCAAGTTCATCTCCAAAGCTAAGGTATGTGGGTTTATTTCAAGGGTTCCTTTCACCCACGATACCCAAGATTCCTTTTTACCCTAATTTGCATTATTTAAAGATAATTTACTCAAGGATCTTATTTATTATGAAAATCACTGCATAGTATGTTGGGCTTATGAAATTGTGACTGTTTTACTATGTTTTTTGAGCTAGGAATCTAAGATATATTGTAAGATTTAATGAAGGGTTTTGATGTGTATTGCTTAAGGATGTTATCAAGTATCTATTCAAGGTTTTGCATTGAATTTTCTTGCATGATTTTACTCTTGAATTGCATGGTAGTAGACTAGCACTACACACCCTCTAAGTTTTAATAAAATGTCAATTATGGTTTCTTGAGGAATTAAAGCTCTAATGCATGTCTTATGAGTTGAGTGAGATATGATGATGAAATGATGATGAAATTATGATGGAATAATGATGAAAGGAATGTATGAAAATGATGATTGTATGATGATGAGAGAAATGTATGGCTAAAATGACTTTATGATAATGGGAGAATATCTATATGATACTATTTCTATAGTGTTGGGGATGACCAATCCTAGCTCGGGAGGTTGTAGGTCCGTGTAACCTTGTTGGGGCTTGGTATCCACCAACCTTGTTGGGGGATTTGTACTCCATCAACCATGTTGGGGTTTGTACCCATCAACCCATTGGGGGGTTTGTACTCGATCAACCTCATGAAGGGGTTTGTACCTCATGCGCCTCTTCAAGGAGGTGGTAGTCCTTGGATTGCACTAAGAATGGTCACTCCCTACAAATGTGTTATGTTCTGTGAAAGTATGATTTACCTAAAGTATTATTCATAAGTATGGTATTACCATATGCTAATAATGGCCTATGCCTATGCATTTCGATTATGAACTTATCTCTTGTTGCATTGCATCCTACATAAATAGAACATTCATACATACTAATGCATACTCTATGCCTACATGATGTCACCATCTGGAACCAGTGCGCCACTTGAGCATCCTCCTCCACCTGGCTAGTACGACTCCACTCAAGCTTGTTGGTGAGTCCCCCATTCCATGGATGTCACTTACTATCTCTTGCTTTGTATTAAGAGTTTCTCTCTTTGACTTATGTATTGATTACAAGGGTGAGCTCGGTTGCTTTGTCCTGGCCCTATGCTCTTATCGTATATAGTAAAGGTGTTATTAGACATGTTATGTCTCCATTTTATGAGCTTTGACTCCAATCGACTCTTGATGTTAGTGCTATGAATTTGTCCCTTAGCCTCGTTTATCTCGGTTTACTACTTCTTGTTATGTTTTATTGCTTCTGCAACCAAGGATGTGTAATGATATGTTAAGAGATTTTCTTGGTGTCCCTTCTGGTTCCTATGTGCCATGTGACATCTAGGACCTAGGCTTGGGTCATGAAAAACTTGGTATCAGAGCATTAGGTTGTTAGATCCTCGGAGTCCAACACACCGCGTTGATTAGATTCATATTCAAAAACTTTTTCTTTGCTATGCTAGATCATGCCTAACATGAGATGGAGACGAGCCCGCAGACTCGGGGAGCAACTGGCCAATGGAGAGCTTAGGGATGCTCTCACCTTGCTTCCACAAGTGATGGCTAATCAAGCCACTCAATGGGCCCAAGCCCATCATGGTCCTACAACAGCGTCTCGGGTGAGACACTTCATGAGAATGAATCCCTTGGAATTCTATGGGTCAAAAGTAAATGAGGACCTTCAAGAGTTTATTGATGAGGTGTACAAGCTATTGGCAATCATGGGTGTGAGATTGGAAGAATAGGCGGAGTTGGCAGCCTACCAACTCAAAGTGGTAGCACAAATATGGTACAACCAATAAAAAGAAGAGAAGGGAGTCAACCATGTGGTGCTTTTTGGGAGGAGTTCAAAATGGCTTTCACTAATCGGTTCTTCTCTCTTGAGCTTAGAGAAGCTAAATTGGTGAAATTCATGAATTGAGACAAGGGTCAATGAGTGTGACAGAATATGCCCTCAAGTTCAACCAACATTCAAAGTTTGCTCCTTACTATGTTGCCGACGCAAGGTCGAGAATGAACAAGTTTCTGATGTGTGTGTCCGACTTAGTGAGTGAAGAATGCTAGTCCACTATGTTGATTGGTGACATGGAATTTTCTTAGTTGATGACCTATGCTGAGCAAATGGAAGAGGAGAAATTGAGGAAGAGAAGGGGTCACGAGGGAAAGAGGGCCTGTTTTGAGGGTAAGTTCCAAAAGGGTGGCCAGTACCATAAAGCGGGTCTTCCCATGCATTTCAAAAGAGGGTTGCCAATGATGTTCTAAGGGACCAAGGTATTAGGGGTGTGTCTCCTATTGATGTGTGTCTGAAAGGTGGTAAGGTTCATGGTAGCCCATGCTTGAGGAATACCGGTGCTTGTTATGTTTGTGGGAAAAATGGGGCATAAGGCCATAGATTATCCTCAAAATGGCAACAAGGGTAAGGACGTTTGTCCACAAGGTGCTAATGTGGTTCCTTTGGGGAGAGGTGGCCGACAAGATGGTGCCCCAAGGCACAATTGATTTTATGCTTTGCATGGGAGTTAAGGGGTTGATGAAGCGCTCAACGTTGTTATCGGTATATTCAAAATCTTTGATTTTGATATGCACGCATTGATTGATCCGGGTTCCATTCTTTCTTTTTTACCCCCTTTGTTGCCAAAAAGTTTGATATTGACCCAGAGTTGTTGCATGAGTGATATGAGGTGTCTACTCCTATTTGTGCATCTGTTGTTGATACAAATGTTTATAGAAGTTTTCCTATTCGCATCTTACATAAAATGTTTCCTTGTGATCTTGTTTAGTTAGACATGATTGATTTTGGTGTCTTTCTTGGGATGGATTGGTTGCATGCATACTATGGTTCTATTGATTGTAGAACTCGTAGGGTCAAAGTTAATTCTCAAATGAACCCGTCCTTGAGTGGGAGAGTCGAGATGTGGTGGTCAAGGGTAGATTCGTCTCTTGCATTAAAGCCCGTAAGATGATCTCTAAGGGGTTTCTTTACCATCTTGTGAGGGTTAGGGATGTGGAGTTTACAGTCCTTCCCATAGATTCGGTTCTGATTGTAAATGAGTTTCTTGATATCTTCCCTAATGACCTTCCTGGTGTTCCTACCGAAAGGGAAATAGATATTGGTATAGATCTTCTTCTCGATACTCAACCCATTTATATTTCTCCTTACCATATGGCCTCGGCATAGTTGAAGGAATAATTGAGGGACTTGTTGGGGAAGGGGTTTATTAGACCGAGCCAATCTCCTTGGGGTACACCATTGTTGTTTGTGAAAAAGAAGGATATGTCCCTTAGAATATGCATTGACTACTGCCAACTCAATAATGTCACCATGAAGAATAAATATCCTCTTCCAAGAATTGATGATTAATTTGACAAATTGCAAGTGGCTAGCCATTTCTCTAAGATTGATCGTCGGTCAGGGTATCATTTACGGAAGGTGAGGGAGTATAATATTCCCAAGATGGCCTTTCGGACTAGATATGGGCATTATGAGTTTGTGGTGATGTCTTTTGGGTTGACTAATGCACTTGCCATCTTCATGGACCTTATGAATAGGGTCTTCAAACCCTACCTTGATTCTTTTGTTGTGGTGTTCATTGATGATATTTTGATCTATTCTCGTGGTGAGGAAGAGCATAGGGCTCATTTGAGGGTTGTGTTGCAAAGATTGAGGGAGGAGAAATTGTATGCTAAATATGAAAAGTGTGAATTTTAGTTGAAGGAGGTTGCTCTCCTAGGGCATGTGGTGACTGGGGAAGGTATAAAGGTGGATCCTAACAAAATCGATGTAATTAGAAATTGGCCTAGACCATTGACCTCATCGGGTATTAGGAGTTTCTTGGGTTTAGCGGGTTACTATCGGAGGTTTGTGAATGGGTTCTCTTCTATTGCTTCCCCGATGACAAAATTTACTCAAACGAAGGTTAAGTTTGTGTGGACTGATGAATGTGAGAGGAGCTTCCAGACCTTAAAAGATAAGCTTGTGTCCACCCCTATATTGTCATTACCTGATGGGCTTGAGGGATTTGTGGTGTATTGCGATTCTTTAGAGTTTGTTTGGGTTTTTTGCTAATGCAAAATGGTAAGGTGATAACCTATGCTTCTAGGCAACTCAAAGTGCATGAAAAGAACTACCCTACTCATAATCTTGAATTGGAAGCTGTGGTGTTTGCTTTGAAATTTTGTGGCATTTTTTTGGGGTGCATGTTGTTGTTTTCACCGATCACAAGAGCCTCCAATATATCTTCACTCAAAAAGATCTCACCTTGAGACTTAGAAGGTGGCTAGAACTTCTCAAGGACTATGATATGAGTATGCATTACTATCCTGAAAAGGCAAATGTGGTGTCATATACCTTGAGTAGGGTGTCTATGGGTAGCCTAGCTCATGTTGATGGTGGTGATAAGGTGGCTAGGGAAGTGCATGGATTGGCTAGTTTGGGGGTTAGGTTGGAAGAGGTTGGTAATTATGGTGTTGTGTTTGTTGGTGGTTCGAGGATTTCCTTGGTTGATGAGGTGATAGCAAAACAAGATCTTGACTCCTCCTTGCTTGAATTGAAGGCCTTGGCGAAAGAGGGAAAAATGGAGGTTTTCTCCTAAGGGAGAGATGGTGCCTTTAGGTACCAAGGTAGGTTGTGTGTTCCATGTGTTGATGGCTTGAGGGAGAGAATCCTTAGGCCTATAACTCTTCTTATTCTATCCACCCTTGTTCCACCAAACTGTATAGAGATTTGAGGGATGTGTATTGGTGCAGAGGAACGAATAAGGAAATTGCCAAATTCGTTTCCAGTTGTCTTAGTTATCAACAAGTCAAAGCCGAACATCAAAGGCCGGAAGGCCTAACCCAAGAAATTGGGATTCCTATTTGTAAGTGGGAAGAGATAAATATGGATTTTGTGGTTGGGTTGCCCAAGACTAGAAAGGTTTTGATTCCGTTTGGATTGTGGTTGATAGGATGACAAAATTGGCTCATTTCTCTCGGCTAAGAGCACATATGGGGCTGAAGATTATGCAAGGTTGTACATTCATGACTTGGTAAGGTTGCATGGTGTTCCTTTGTCCCTCATATCAGATCGTGCAGCTCAATTTACTTCATACTTTTGGAGGTCTTTCCAAAGGGGTCTTAGTACTAGACTTAAGCTTTCTACGGCCTTCTACCCTCAAACAGATGGCCAAGCCAAGAGAACCATCCAATCCCTTGAGGATATGCTTAGAGCATGTGTATTGGAGCTTAAAGGTAGTTGGTATGATCATCTTCCATTGATTGATTTTGCCTAAAACAATAGCTATCATTCTAGCATCGGTATGGGTCCTTTTGTGGCTTTCTATGGGAGACGTTGTAGATCACTGGTTGGTTGGTTTGAGATTGGTGAGGTAGCTTTGTTGGGACCAGATCTTGTTATGGAGGATTTTTAGAAGGTTAGGATGATTAGGGAAATATTAAAGATGGCCCAAAGTTTTCAAAAATCCTATGCCGATGTGATGAAAAGAGACATTGAATTCAAAGTTGCTGATTAGATGCACCTAAAGAATTCACCCATGAAGGGTGTGGTCTATTCTGGTAAGAAGGGCAAGTTGAGGCAAAGATATGTTGGTCTTTATGAGGTCATGAGGAGGGTTGGCAAGGTAGCTTATGAGCTGAGATTACGTAGTGAAATGGATTTGGTTTATTCGTTGTTTCATGTGTCCATGTTGAGGAAATGTGTGGATGATATGAATGCCATTGTGCCTCTTGATATTATGTGTGCTCTTGAGGATAATTTCACATATGAGGAGATTCAAGTTCAGATTTTGTATATGCAAGTGAAGAGGTTGAGAAACAAAGAGGTGGTTTCTATTAAGGTCCATTGGAGAAATGAACAAGTTGAGAGTGCTACTTGCGAGGCCAAAGCAGACATGCAAAAGCAATATCCTTACCTTTTCCACTCCATTCAAGCCTAAGGTATTGATCTAAATCCTTTATATGATCTCAAGTCTTATGTTTCAGCCCTCATGTCATTGCATATGCTCGTCTTTAAATTTATAAGGTCATGATGATTTTACACTTATGGTGAGATTTTTGAAATGATGTTTAAGTGCATTGTTGCATTGCTATGTGGGCTAAAATGGTCAGGTTTGTGTCTCTCATATATGTTTCTTTGACATTCGGGGACGAATGTTCCCAAAGGGGAGATATTGAAACGACCCCAAAAGTGCCCGAAAATGTGCCTCTAAAGTGCCCGAAATCATAATTTCTATATATCTCAAAGTTCGTACACGATATCAAAAATCGGACTTCATATTCTTGTTCAGGGGGTCAAATTTAGGGGGAGAAGGGTTTAACCCCAATTTTAGAGCAACCGTATCAAAATTTGAAATTCCAAAAATGCGATTTCCAGAGAGCATTTCACGCCCCTGGCGCGACTCGCCAAGTGCGCGCACATGTGTTATTTTTGGTCTAGTTTTGACTTCGGTCCAAGACTTTTAAGTATTGGGCCAAAGTGTTCTGAAATGTGAAAATACCTATACTTATTTTTCACCTTCAAACTATTATTAAACATTCCCCAATATTCATTCAAACACTTAGCCATATATTTTACTCCCAAACTTAAGACTCAAAACCCTCTCCGAATCTTAAGGTATTTAACCAAGCTTCATGTCTCTATCTTCAATGTTCATAAAGTTCATCTCCAAAGCTAAGGTATGTGGGTTTCTTTCATGGGTTCCTTTCACCCACGATACCCAAGCTTCCTTTTACCCTAATTTGCATAATTTAAAGATGATTTTACTCCTCGGTCTTATTTATTATGAAAATAACTGCATACCATGTTGGGCTTATGAAATTGTGATTGTTTTACTGTGTTTTGTGCAAGGAATGTAAGATCTATTGTAAGAGTTGATGAAGGGTTTTGATGTATATTTCTTGAGGATTTTACCAAGTATCTATTGAAGGTTTTACATTGAATTTTCTTGCATGATTTAGTTCTTGAATTGCATGATTTTACACTAGCGCTACACACCCTCTAAGTGTTTGATAAAATGTCTGATTATGATTTCTTGAGGAATTGAAGGTCCAATGCATGCATTATGAGTTGAGTGACTATATAATAATGAAATGATGATGAAGTTATAATAAAATGATGATTAAATGATGATGGAATAATGATGAAATTGATGTATGTATATGATGACTATATGATGATAAAAGGAATGTATGAACATGTTGATTGTATGATGATCAGATGAATGTATGGCTAAAATGACTATATTATATTAGGAGAAATGTGCATATCTATATGATACTATTTCTATAGTTTTAGTGATGACCAAGCCTAGCTCAGGGGGTTGTAGGCCTAGGTAACCTGTTGAGCGGTTAGTACAAAGACGGCCTAGCTCGGGGGGTAGTAGGCTTGGGTAACCTTGTTGAGGGTTGGTACCCGTCAACCTTTTTGGTGGGTTTATACTCCATCAACCTGTTGAGGTATTTGTACTCCATCAACCATGTTGGGAGTTTGTATCATAAATCCGTTGGGGGTTTTGTACTCCATCAACCTCATGATAGGGTATGTATCTTATGCGCTTCTCCAAGGTGGGGTTAGGCCTTGTATTGCACTAAGAATGGTCACCTCCTACACATGTGTTATGTTCTATGGAAATATGATTTACCTCAAGCATTATTCATACGTATCGTATTGTCATATACTAATCATTGCTTATGCCTATGCATTTCGATTATGAAATTATCTCTTGTTGCATTGCATCTTACGCAATTAGTAAACTCATACGTACTACCATATACTCTATGCCAACATGATTTCACCATGTAGGAACTAGTGTACTACTTGAGCATACTTCTCCACGTTACTAGTACAACTTCGTTCAAGCTTGTTGCTGAGTCCTCCATTCCGGGGACATTACTTACGATCTCTTGCTTTGTATTAAGACTTTCTCTCTTTGACTTATATATTGGCTACAAGGGTGAGCTCGGTTGCTTTGTCCTGACTCCCTTCCGCTCTTATCTTATATAGTAGAGGTGTTGTTAGACATGTTATGTATTTATGTTATGAGCTTTGACTCCTACTGACTCTTGAGGATGGTATTATGAAGATGTACCTTAGCCCTGTTTATCCTGATTTACTACTTCTATTTATGTTTTATTGCTTCCGTGACAAGGATGTGCAATGATATGTTAAGAGGCTTGCTTGGGGTCCCTTCATGTTCCCATGCACCGTGTCACGTCTAGGCCCTAGTCTTGGGTCGTGATAAATACCAAGGTAGGTTGTGTGTGCCTTATGTTGATTACTTAAGGGGGTCGATTTTGAAGAAGGCTCACAAGTCATCCTATTCTATTCACCTTGGTTCGACAAAGATGTATACAGACTTGAGAGAGGTGTATTGACGGGGTGGTGTGAAGAGAGATGTTGCCAATTTCGTATTTGGTTGCCACAATTGTCAACAAGTGAAGGCCTAACATCAAAGGTCGGGTGGCATAGCCCAAGACATAGAAATTCCTAATTGGAAGTTGGAAGAGATCTGTATGGATTTTGTAGTTGGGTTGCCTAAGACTAGGAGACACTTTGACTCTATTTTGGTTGTTGTAGAGAGAATGACAAAGTCGGCGCACATTCTACTAGTCAAAACCACTTTAGGTGCCAAAGATTATACCAAGTTGTATATTCATGAGTTGGTTAAATTGCATGGGGTTCCCTTGTCTATCATTTTCGATCGTGGTGCTCAATTCACTTCTCATTATTGGAGGTCCTTCCAAAGAGGTCTTGGTACCAAGGTCAAGCTTATCATCGCTTTTCACCCTTAAATGGATGGCCAAGCCAAATGGACTTTCCAAACTCTTGAGGATATGCTTATGGGTTGTGTTTTGATGTTCAAGGGTAGTTGGGATGAACATCTTCCACTTATTGAGTTTGCTTACAACAATAGCTACCACTGAAGCATTGGTATGGCTCTCTTTGATGTTTTATATGGTAAGCATTGTAGATCCCCAGTTGGGTGATTTGATGTTAGGCCCGGATTTGGTAATGGAAACCATAGAGAAGGTGAGATTGATAAGGGAATGGTTGAAGACAGCCCAAAGTAGACAAAAGTCCTACTCCGATGTGAGAAGAAGGGATCTTGAGTTTAAGGTTTGTGATTGGGTTTACTTAAAGGTCTCACCCATGAAGGGTGTGGTTCGGTTTAGCAAGAAAGGGAAATTGAGCCGAACGGTTTGTGGGTCCTTATTGAGTTTTGAGAAGAGTTGGTAAGGTTGCATATGAGTTGGAGTTTCCTGTGGAGATGAATATGGTTCATTCGGTCTTCCATGTGTCCATGTTGAGTAACTGTGTGGGTGACCCAAGTGCTATAGTGCCCTTAGAGGTTGTGGGTGTTGTGGAAGATAATTTGACCTATGAGGGGGTCCCGGTAGAGATACTGGATAGACAATGATGTAGCATCCATCAAAGTCCTTTGGAGGAATCAATAAGTTATAAGTGCCATATGGGAAGTGGAGGCGGACATGATAAAGGAATACCCATATCTCTTCCACTCTACTAAAGCCGAAGTTAATAACTTAAGTCCCATCTATGATTTCAACTCTTAAGTTTTAGCCCTCATATTATTTTGCATGCATTCATGTTTATAGTAACATGTTTATGGTAATTTGATATTCATGTTAAGATTATTGAAAATAATGTTTAACTGCAGTTTTTGCATTCATGTCGGGCTGAAATCTTCATAATTTCTTCTCTTACTAATATTTCATTGACATCCGCAGACGAATATTCCCAAGGGACAAATATTAAAAGACCCCTCATGTGCTTCGAAAAGCCCCATAATCGTAATTTTCATATATCTCAAAATTCATGTGTGATATCTAAAATCTGACATCATATTCTCGATCAGGGGGAAAATTGAGTGGGAAATGGATATAACCTTGATTTTAGAAGAGCCGCAGCGAAAAATAATTTTTGCTAATGTTACGATTTCCAGTGGCTGTCTGCGACCTGGCGTTGACGCGCCAAGGGCGGGGAGCAGTGAATTTTGCAAGGCACGATTGGTCCGCATCGCGCTATGGGTGTAAACCTGTTTAACATTTTCCTTGGTTTTCTTATTTTGCGCATAGGCATTGGCGTCATAGCCTAATTGCTACTTAAATGTGAAATCTCTTATAATTAGCCATTTTGCAACTCTATAGATCACAAAACCCTCTCTAAAACCTCTCTAAGACTCTATCAATTCTCTCATTCAAGTCTATGGATTTCAAGATCAATTTTGGAACTCAAGGACTCATTTCAAGCTCTAAGTCTACTTTAAGTTCATTTGAAGGAATTTAAGGTTTAAGGTAAGTGGGTCTTCATCCATGGGTCCTTTCATCCATGGAGTCTAACTTTCTCTTTTTATGCAAAGTGCATGTTTTCTAGTTGTATTACCTATGGGTATCTCTTATATGAAATATGAACAGAAATCATGTTGGGGTTTTACCAAATAATGATTGATTTTACATGAATGTCTATTTCAAGCTTGTTCCTTGAATTGATTTTGTCTATTGACACAATGCATGTTTTGAGTTATGAAACTATGAACTATTATGAGCATTTGTCATGGAATTCAAGGTACCCTACATGAGGGTTTTGCTACCATGTTGGTGGGTTGATTTGCATGGAATTTATTCCTCTTGTTTTACTCTTGCATTGAATAATTTTGAACAAATATCATGAACCCAACATGTGTTTGATAAAATGACATGATAAGAATTCTCAAGATATTGAGGATCTATTACATGATTTACAAGTCAAGTGAATTCATGATGATTAAGGGCTTTAAAGCATGTATTGAATTCATGAAAAGTATCTATGATCTTACAAGTGTCAAGTTAAGCCCTATTTCATGATTTTTACCTCTTGTGAGCCATTCATGTTAATGCAAGGGTTTATGTATGATATGATCTACTCTCAAGTTCAAGTTACGCTCACTAGTAGAGGTCATGCATGTTTATAAGCTACTCAAGTCATCTTCTTACACGACATTCATGTTATGATTGCAGTATGATTATTTCAAGTATTCCGTGGGATTTTAATGATTATTTCAAGTATTCCGTGGGATTTTACTTAGCACCGATTGAGGCTTAAGATGGGGGCTCGACTCAAGGGGTCCTTAAATAAAGTCTTTAGTCTCTAAACTATGTGCCACCATAGGATGGATTATGATTATTACCCTTGCAATACTAGTGTATCCATCTAGTGCGCTTTATCATGAAATTCTTTCTGAAATGGGTCATGTTCCCGTAAGGAGGGTTGTTTCATACGAAATAGGTCATGTTCCCATAAGGTGATATATGGTTTATTGTGGCAAGTAGACCACCTCTTTACCAAAAAGGGGTATTCATCGGGACTCCGTGTTATAGTTCTCTTTCTCTTACTCATGTCGGTTAGAGTCGCTTCCCACATATACATGGTATATTATGCAAGTTGAATGATTTACAAGCATGTTCTACTATAAGCATTGATCATGCATGCCATATTGAGATTATATATCCATTGCTTATTGTTATGCACTTTGAATATATCGACATATGTCATTGTTTCATTGCACCCCGCATGCTTAGTACATTCAAACATACTAACAAATACTCTATCCCTACATGATATTACCATGTAGGGAGCTCCTTTTGGTCATCCTCTAGATGGTTAGTTTGGTATTTCGGAGAAAACCATTGGTGAGTCCTCAAGTTTGGGCAATATCGAAGTTACTCTTGCTAAGTTGAGACTTCTTATGCTGAACACTTGTTATCATGAGGGTGAGCTCAGGAAGTGTCTTGCTCCATGCTAAGCTAGATGTGTTGTTGGATACTATAATTTGTATATGCTATTAGGTTGACTCCTTCTATGCTTTACGATTATCACAACTTCCGTTAGTCCTGCTTCCCTTTTTAATTATCTCACTTATTGATGTTTATTTTACTTCCGCGACCAAAGATGTGTGAATTATATGCTAAGAGTCTTGTTTGGGGTACCTTCGGGTTCCCCATTCGCCGTATCACGTCTAGACACTAGGCTTGCGTCGTGAAAATGAAACCTTAGCAACTCTCCTAAAAATTCTATATGGTCCCACAAACCTTGGGCTAAATTTCCTTTTCTTGCCAAACCGGGCTATACCCTTCATGGGTGAGACCTTCAGGTAAGTCCAATCACCAACATTAAACTCAAAATCCCTTCTCCTAACATCAGAGTAGGACTTTTGTTTACTTTGGGTCATCTTCAACCTCTCCTGTATCAACCTCACTTTCTCCAAAGCTTCAACAAGCAAATCCAAGATTAACAA
Organism: Solanum medicagineum; assembly: GCA_026153255.1. Classification (NCBI taxonomy): domain Eukaryota; kingdom Viridiplantae; phylum Streptophyta; class Magnoliopsida; order Solanales; family Solanaceae; genus Solanum; species Solanum medicagineum. The sequence goes on along the minus strand of JAPFFP010076501.1, from coordinate 2,782 downwards.
AGCCATCTCCCCCACATCAAACCGCCCACCAACACACCTCCCTCAAGTCTCTATACATTTCTAAAAATCGGGAATTTCTAAAAATTGGGAAGAATCAAATAGGATAAATTATGGGCCTCTTTCTCAAGTCATCAACATTAAGCATATGTAACCTACCTTGGTACCTAAGGGCACCATCTTCCCCTTGGGAGAAAACCACCACTTTACCTTCATTTACTAAGGCCTTCAGTTCTAGTAAGCCAGGGTCAAGGTCTTGTTTTGACTTGACTTCCTCAATCAAAGAATACTTGGAACCATCAACAACCACTACACAAAAATTTTCATCTTCATTCAATCTAACCCCCAACCTAGCTAAGCAGTGAGCTTCTCTAGCCATCTCCTTGTTAACAATATCAATACGGGCTAAACTATCCATGGACACTCTACTTAGAGCATCAGCCACAACATTAGCTTTGTTGGGATGATATTGCACACTCATGTCATAATTCTTAAGGAGTTCTAACCAGCTTCTTTTTCTCAGGTTAAGATCTTTTTATGTGATCACATATTGCAGACTCTTGTGGTTGGTAAACACATCAACATGAACCCTGTAAAAATATTGACGCTAAATTTTCAAAGAAAACACCACGGCCACCAATTTGAGATCATAGGTGGGATAATTTCTCTCATGTACCTTAAGTTGCCTAGAGGCATATGCTATAACCTTGCCATTTTGCATCAACACACACCCCAAACAAATCCTTAAAGCATCACAATAAACCATAAACCCCTCTAACCCTTCTGGGTAAAGCCAAAATAGGAACAGAGATAAGCTTGTCTTTCAAAGCTTGAGAACTCTTTTCACATTCATCAGCCCAAACAAATTTTGCCTTCTTTTTGGTCAACTTTGTCATAGGGGAAGCATAAGAAGAGAACCTATTCAGAAAACTCCAGTAGAACCCGCCAAAACCAAGAAACTCCTAATACCTATTAGAGTCAAGGGCATAGGCCAATTTATCATCAACTCAGTCTTCTTAGGATCCATTTTAGTACAATCATCGACACCACATGCCATAGAAATGCAACCTCTTTCAACAAAAATTCACACTTTTCATACTTAGCAAACAACCTCTCATCCTGCAAGATTTGCAACACCACGCTCAAATAATTCACATACTCTTCTTCACTCTGGGATATATCAATCTATTATCAATAAAGACCACCACAAACATATCAAAGTAGGGTTTGAAGACCCTATTCATAAGATCCATGAATATTTTTGGTGCACTAATCAAGCCAAAAGACATTACCACAAATTCAAAGTGCCATACCTAGTCCCAAAAGCTATCTTGGGAATATCACACTCCCTCACTCTCACTTGGTACCCCAACTGAAGATCAATCTTAGAAAAGTGACTAGCCCCTTGAAGCTTATAGAAAAAAGGGTCATCTATTCTTGGTAGAAGGTACCTGTTCTTTATAGTGACTCTATTGAGTTGCCAAAAATCAATGCACATTCTAAGAGAACCATCCTTTTTTCTTTGCTAACAACACTGGTGTAGCCCAAGGTGAATTGCTAGGCCTTATGAAACCCTTATTAAACAATTCCCTCAATTGGTCCTTAAACTCCGTTTGAGCTATACGGTACGGGGGAATAGGAATGACTTATGTATCAGGAAAAAGTTATATACCAAAGTCTATTTCCGTTTCGGGAGGAACATCGGGATGCTCATTGGGAACGATATCAAGAAACTCATTGACCACCGGAACCAACTCAATAGGAAGGACTTTTGACTCAACATCCCTAACCCTTACCAGGTGATAAATGCAACCCTTAGATATCAACTTTTGGGCTCTAAGACAAGAAATGAACCTACCCTTAACTACCACGTTATGAATTTCCAACTCAAGGACAGGCTCATTAGGGAGTTGGAACCTAACCTTGTGGGTCCTACAATCAATGGAAGCATGATATACATGTAACCAATCCATCCCAAGGATAATATCAAAATCCATCATGCCAAGTTCAACGAAATCACAAGGCAATAATTTATGCAACACGGACATGAGACAATCTTTATAGACTCTTTTAGCAATAATTGACTCACCAACGGGGGTAGACACTTCATAAGGTTTATATAACAATTCGGGACAAACATGAAGATTTTTAGCAACAAAAGGAGTAAAGAAAAAAAGAGTGGCACCCGGATCTAATAAAGCACACACATCATAATCATAAATCATTAACATACTAGTGAAGCGCCAAGCAATGTCTAGCGACCCCTAGAGGGGTATGGTTGAGAACATCGATGACCATCCTCATAATTTTTAGTAATCTATAGACAATGCCGCATCTTATAATCCTTTGCGCCACACCCAAAACATGCACTCCAACAGGCCAAACAATCCCCCGAATGGTACCTTTTACTCTTGTGGCACGCAGGAGAAGTTTGAAGACCAACAACTTTGCCCTTCCTTTGAGCTTATGGGAAATCAACAATCCTGTGGCTCACCTTGCCACACCAATAGCAAGCATTCGAATACCTCAAGCAACTTCCATTATGATTCCTTCCATATTTTAGGCACCTTGGAAAACATACCCCATCATTGCCACCTTCAAATTGAACCCTCCTTCTTAGTTCCTTTGAGGCCATCGGGCAGTCTATCATCTTATGCTCAACATCGCCACACTTGAAGCAACCATTAGTGCCTATCAAATACCTTCCTTGATGCTTCTTGCCACACCCTTTAGAAGTGGCAAAAGGGTCCATTTTTCTTTTTGTACTTCGAAATTGGTAGACTAG
>JAPFFP010076500.1:0-46848 GCA_026153255.1 Solanum medicagineum | reverse complement strand
ATACACGGACAGCAAGCGGGTATTTATAAACCCGAGCGTATTCTTTCAACCTTTACGCCCCTAATTGTATTTTCTAAAACACATTCACATGTACACATCATGTGAACCAGGTTTTAGTGCCATAAAAGTCTTACAATAGCCCACAAAGCAAAATGCATAGCAATTCCACACAAACTACAAATGGACAACATAATGTTACCTCCCTTCGTTACATTTTGACGTCGGCAACTCCAAACCTATTCCAAGTCTAACCAAACTATTCCAGCAACATTTACACATAAAAGCAGACCTAAAACAGTCTTATAAAAGCACTCAAGAAGTCATAAAGGACGTGAGCCAATAAACTTCCATCCAACAACCCACAAGTTCCAAGCAACAATACACTTAAGATAGTACAATAAAACGCGTTCGTCAAGTGAAACCAAAATCAGGGCAGCAACCTTAAGGTGATATTTATAACTCTAACTATATTAAGAACATCAATATATCTTCATACTGCAGCCCACAAACCATATAACAACTTTCTAAACATATGTTGTCCCAAACTTCCAACACAAACATACTAGCTTATACTTCTTGTTTTTCATAAGAAAACCCTACTAAAGACATGTGTAAGCTTACTTACCACTAAATTCAAGGTGTACGGCTTCTCCAAGAACCCTAGAAGTTCCCTTTTGGCTACTTGCTAGGTTGGGAAAGTGTAGAGAGAAAATTGTGAAAGCTAAAATTTTTCCAAGTCTAAGAGTAAAGGAAATTTTGCTGCTTGTAACCCCTTTTTAAAGGACCATTTAGGCCGACTTACTCTTGACCTTTTCACCACCTTACCACATATTAATAAGCTACTTATGCAGCAGCTTGTCCTTTACACTTGGGCCTAAATGGGTCTCCAAGTTGATGGGCTTGGGCTGCCCATTTTCCAACTTTCTCTTCACTTAGTTTAGGCCCAATTAGCCAAGTGGGTTGTGGTGTATTTGCGCCCTTTATAGCCCATTAATGATGCTAAAACATGGACTAAAGTTACACCCTTAACACGAACTTTATTCACAATCGGATTTGGACTAATTCGATGTCAGCCTCATCTCCGTTTAGCTAGAATATTTAAGTTAAGTAAGTAGGTGACTCACCTGGTAGCTTATTAAGTCCTACAAGCACCTCAATTCTCTTACTTCATTTAAGGCTGTGATCTCCTCAATTTGACACAAAACATGTATACACTCGACCCTATTAAGTGTTAGATGCGCATGTCCCCCTATAACATGAAATTCGAGCACCTTTAAAAATGGGCACTAATTTGACCAAACCATATCATGTTTCATTTGCATTGTACTGGTACTATAATGTGTGCGGTTTTACATCCTCCCACCCTTAGGAACATTCGTCCTTGAATATTAGTACAATTGGATAGAACCATGTTTAAACCTTTACTTACACAAACATTTGAGAGCATATTAAGTATTCACTCACACTTACTTATTAGTGTTCCAATTCTGTATGTTGGACTTCCTTTTTAGCTCCAAATAAGTGAGGATATTTTGATTTCATTGTGTCCTCAGCCTCCCATGTTATCTCTTCTACTTGATGGTTTCTCCAAAGTACTTTTACTGAAGCTATTTCTTTATTCCTTAGCTTCTTGACTTGCCGATCTAGGATAGCAATAGGTACCTCTTCATGTGTGAGATCCCTTGTAATCTGTTCATCCTCAATAGGAGTGATACGGGATGGGTCACCTATGCATTTTTGAAGCATTGAGACATGAAAAACTTGATGAACCATGGAGAGCTCTTGGGGAAGCTCTAGTTCTTATACAACTTGCCCGAACCTCTTAATAATCTTATATGGCCCTAGGTAAAGTGGGCTAAGTTTTCCTTTCTTACCAAATCTCATAACCCCTTTCATTAGAGACACCTTTAAAAATACCCAATCACCTACTGAGAATTCCAGTCCTCTCCTCCTGGCATCCGCATATGATTTGTAACGACTTTGGGCTTTTCTAGTCGCTGCTATATCACCTTAACTTTTTCCATGGCTTGTTGTACTAGATCTGGCCCAAGCAAGGTAGTTTCACCCACTTAAAACCATCCTATCGGTGACCTACACTTCCTTCCATACAAAGCTTTGGAAGGTGCCATCTTGATACTCGTATGGTAGTTGTTCTTATAGGAAAATTCAATAATTGGCAAATGGTCCACCCAACTACCTTTAAAGTCCAATGCACAAGCTCGCAACATATCTTCAAGTGTCTGAATGGTGCGTTCTGCTTGACCTTCTGTTTGAGGGTGGAAAGCTGTACTCAAATTCACTTGTTTCCCTAAACTCCTTTGGAAGGACTGCCAAAACTTTGCAGTGAATTGAGCTCCTCGGTCAGATATAATGGAAATTGGGACTCCGTGTAGCCTGACAATCTCTTTGAGGTATAGCTTGGCATAATCTTTAGCTGTAAAATTACGCCTGACTGGCAAAAAGTTTGCTGAGTTTGTGAGTCTATTAACTATTACCCATATGGAGTCAAACTTTTGAAATGAGCGAGGCAGACCTGTAACAAAATCTATATTGGTCACATCTCACTTCCACATTGGAAGTTCTATACACTGCATATAACCTCCTGGCTTTTGGTGTTCTACTTTCACCTGTTGGAAATTTGGACATTGAGCACAAATTCTGCAAGGTCCTTTTTCATGCCTCCCCACCAAAACATTCCCTTCAGGTGATGGTATATCTTAGTTGATCCTAGATTGATGTAATATCGGGAATGATGGGCTTCTTCCATTATCCTCTTTCTTAACCATAAATATCAGGCACACATAATCTATTCTGGCAGTAAAGTACTCCATTTTGTGCAAGGTCAAAGCCCTTTACCATATCCTGACTCACCTTTTCCTTAAGCTGTCGTAGAAAAGTATCCTCGAATGGTTTTTATTTCACCTCTATTACTTATGAAGACTCCGCAGCATTATGCACAATAACACCTTTATTTGGAGTTTCGAGAAAGAGAACCCCCAAATTGGCTAGCTAATGTAAATCCTTAGCTACCCCTTGACTTATCACAACTAGATCACTTGTATTCATGATTGCCTTACGACTCAGAGTATCGGCTACCACATTTGCCTTTCTCGAATGGTATAGTATATCAATGTTATAATCCTTTATTAGCTCTAGCCATCTCTGTTGTCTTAAATTTAGGTCTTTCTACTTAAAGATGAATTGTAGGCTCTTATGATAAGTATATATGTCAACGTGGACCCCACAAAAATAGTGTCGCCATATTTTCAAAGCAAACACAACCACTGCTAGCTCAAGATCATGTGTTGGATAGTTTTTCTCATGTGGTCGTAGCTATCTGGAGGCATAAGAAATTACCCTACCATGTTGTATTAATACACACCCTAAGACAACTCCTGAAGTATCGCAATACACTGCATACCCTTCAGTGCCTTCTGGAAGTACTAGCACAGGTGCAGAAAGCTTATTTTTCAGCTCCAAGAAGCTCCTTTCACATGCATCATTCCATTGGAACTTGGTTGCCTTATGTGTCAACTTTGTAAGGGGTGCATAAATAGAAGAAAAACCTTCAATAAACCTCCTGTAATAGCCTGCCAAGCCTAGGAAGCTGGAACTTCCGTGAGTGTTGTTGGCCTTGGCCAATCATTCATAGCTTCTATCATATGTCAATCAACCCTTATTCCCTCATCAGACACCATATGACCCAAGAATGCCACTGATTTTAGCCAAAATTCACATTTAGAAAACTTAGCGTACAATTGTAGATCACGAAGAACCTGTAACACCTGTCATAAGTGATCTACGTGGTCCTCTTCTTATCTTGAATATACGAAAATGTTATCTATGAATACTATCACGAACACATCCAAGAATGACTTAAATAACCTATTCATCAGATCCATAAAAACGGTTGGTGCATTCCTTAGCCCAAATGACATAACAAGAAATTCAAATTGACCATAGCGTTTTCTGAAAGCTGTCTTGGGTATATGTTGTTCCTTGACCCTCACTCTGTGATAACCTAATCTCAAATCAATTTTTGAAAAGCATTTGGCACCCTATAACTAATCAAATGAATCATCAATCCTGGGGAGGGGGTATTTATTCTTAATTGTCACCCTGTTTAATTGTCGATAGTCGATACACATTCTCAAGGTGCCATCCTTTTTGCGTACAAATAATACTGGTGCTCCTCCACCTTGCCATCACTCACCAAAGCATTCAATTCTAACAAGGATGGGTCAAGAACTTGCTTTACTTTAACCTCATCAACCAAGGAAGATTTCAAACCATCAATAACCACAATACCACCATTCTCAACATCTTCCAACCTACTCCCCAAATCTAGCCAACCAATGGACCTCTCTAGCCACTTTTTTGCCACCATTAAAATGAGCTTGGCCACCCATAGACACCCTACTCAAAGCATCGGCCATAACATTAGCCTTACCAGGATGATAATGCATACTCATACCATAATCCTTAAGAAGTTCTAACCACCTTCGTTGCTTGAAGTTAAGATCTTTTTGAGTGGACACATACTGGAGACTCTTATGATCGTTGAACACATGAACATGCACTCCATACAAATAATGATGCCAAATTTTCAAAGCAAAAACCATGGCGGACAATTCAAGGTCATGAGTAGGATAATTCTTTTCATGCATATTAAGTTTCCTAGAAGCATAAGTTATCACTTTACCATTTTTTCATCAAAAAAGAATTCAAACGAGCTCGTGAGGCTTCACAATACATAATAAACCCTTCCAACCCTTCTAGTAAAGACAAAATATGAGCGGACACAAGCTTCTCCTTCAAGGTTTGGAAACTCTTTTCACTCTCATCTGTCCACACAAATTTAGCCTTTTTTAAGGTTAACTTAGTCATAGGAGAAGGAATAGAAGAGAACCCATTCACAAAAATCTCCGGTAATAACCCGCTATCACCAAGAAGCTCCTAATATCCAATGGGGTGGTCTAGGAAAATTTCTAATCACATATGTCTTTTTAGGATCCATCTTAATTCCATCCCCCGACACCACATGACCTAGGAAAGTAACCTCCAACAAAAATTCACACTTTTTGTACTTGGCATCTCTTCCCTTAACCCTTGTAGCACTACCCTCAAATGACGCACATGCTCCTCGTCACTAGGAGAGTAGATCAAGATATCATCAATGGAAACCACTACAAACAAATCAAGATAGGGTTTAAAGGCTCTATTCATAAGATCTATGAAGATATCTGGTACATTGGTCATCCCAAAAGACATAACCACAAATTCATAATGCTCATACCTAGTCCGGAAGGCCGTCTTGGGAATGTCACACTCCCTCACCTTAACTTGATGATACCCGGACCGAAGATCAATCTTAGAGAAGTGACTACCCCCTTGAAGTTGGTCAAACAAATCATCAACTCTTGGTAGAGGATACTTATTCTTTATAGTGACCCTATTAAGTTGCCGATAGTTAATACACATTCTAAGTGAACCATCCTTCTTCTTCACAAATAACACTGATGCACCCCAAGGTGATTGGCTAGGCCTAATAAAACCCTTCTCCAAAAAATACCTCAATTGCTCCTTCAACTCCTTTAACTCCATTTGGGCCATAAAGTAAGGGGGAATAGAAATGTGTTGAGTATCTGGAAGGAGATCTATACTAAAATCTGTTACCATTTCAAGAGGAACACCAGGAAAGTCATTTGGAAAGAAATAAAGGAACTCATTTACCACCGGAACCGTCTCTAAAGGAAGGGCTTTGAACTTAACATCACTAACCCTCACAGGATTATAGAGACACCCCTTAGAGATCAACTTTTGACCTTTAATGCAAGAGATAAACCTACCCTTGAACACCACATCATAACTCTCCTACTCAAGGATGGGTTCATTTGGGAATTGAAATTTGACCCCACGGGTTCTACAATCAATAGAGATAATATGCATGCAAAAATCTATCCCAGGAATGACATCAAAACCAACAATATCCAACTCAACATGATCACAAGGAAATATCTAATTAGACAATTTCTATAGACCCTTGTCGCAACAATAGATGCACCAATGGGAGTAGACACCTCATAAGACTCACACAATAATTCGGGCTCAACATGAAACTTTTTGGCAACAAAAGGTGTAACGAAAGAAAGAGTGGCACCCGGGTCTATCAATGCATACACATCAGGATCAAAGACTTTTAACATATTTGTGACGACATCGGGCACCTCATCAACACCTTATCTCCCTTGGAGTGCATAGAACCGATTATGCCTTAGGCCACCACCTTGTTGACCTCCTCTCCCCAAAGGAACCGTATTAGCACCCCGGCCTCGTGGATGAACATCCTTACCCTTGTAGCGAATACGTGGACAATTAATCATCTTGTCACCTACTTCTCCACAACCAAAACATGCATGGTATCCCTCAAGCATGGGCCACCATGACCCCTACCACACTTTAGACACATAGCACTAGGCACCACACCACCATCACCTTGGGCCCTTGGATAGTCATTGGCAATCCTTATATTAGGAGCATGAGAAGACCCTTGGCCTTGATGAAAATGGCCACCATTGCGACTTTGGAACTTACCATCAAACAGGCCCTCTTTGCCTCATTACTCCTCCTCATTCTCAACTTCTCCCCCTCTAATTTTTCGGCATTATTCATCAAGCGGGACAATCCATTCATTAATAAACATGGCGGTACGACATTCTTCACTGACCAAATTGGATACACCCATCACAAACTTATTCATAATAGACCTCGAGTCAGCAACCAAGTGGGGAGCTGAGGGCATACTCCCTCACACTCATAGATGCTTGCTTCAAATTCATGAACTCTACCATTTTGGCCTCCCTAAGCTCAAGAGGAAAGATAAAGTTGAGGAATGCCACCTTAAACTCCTCCCATAGAACAACATTATGGTTCCCCTTATCCTCCTCCCATTGAGTGTACCATATTTGGGCCACTACCTTGAGTTGGTAATCTGACAACTCCAACTTCTATTCTGACCTCACACCCATGATAGCCAACACTTTGTATACCTCATAGATACACTCTTAAGGGTCCTCATCCTTCTTTGACCCATTGAACTTTAGTGGGTTCATCGTCATGAAGTCTCTCACGAGATGCCTGAGTACAAGCATGAGGGGCTTGGGCCCCTTGATTGACTTGAATAGCCACAACTTGAGCTAGTAAGGTGAGAGCATCCCGGAGCTCTCCATGAGCCGGTTGTTCCTCGGGTGTGCGGGCTCTTCTTACTCTTGTGTAAGGCATGATCTACCATAACAAAGAATAACCACTAGTGAGGTGGGGAACCTTACCTTAACTTCTATAGCACGATATAGACTAAAAAGAAGGGAAACATTTCCTAAAACGTCTCATAGCCCCTTACTCATACTTGTAGTGCACAACACAAGCATGAATAAGACTCTAATCAACGCGGTGTGTTGGATGCAGAGGACCATTAACAACCCATTGTTTTGATACCAAATTTGTCATGACCCAAGCCTAGGGCCTAGATATGACACGACGAATGGGGAATGCAAAGGGACCCCAATCAAACCTCTTGACATATTATTACACATCCTTAGTCACTGAAGCAATAAAATGACAACAATAGATAAAAAATGGGGTAATATGGAATAAACATCAAAGAGTCATGAGATTCAACATCATAGTTTCATTACATAACTTGTCCAACAACACCTCTAGACATAGAACTTAGCGGTGGCCAAGACAAGCAACAGGGCTCACCCTCATAGTCAAGCATACAATGAAAAGGAAAGAGAGTCTTTATACATAGCATAAGATCAAAGACATTATCCCCAAAGTTGAGGACTCACCAACTTGCTTGGAGAGTAATTGTACTTGCCACACGGAGGAGGAGGGTGATCAAGTGAAGCTCCGGTTCTTACATGGTAACATCATGTAGGCATTGAGTATGTGTTAGTACGTTTGAATATACTAAGTATGTAGGATGCAATGCAACAAGAGATAGGCAACGTAGTTAAAATGCTATCATAAGCAATGGATAGCATAATAACAATATGTCATGTATGAATGATGCTTGAAGTAAAACATGCTTATATAGAACATATTACATGTGAAGAAAGAGACCATCTCTATAGACCAAGCAAACTTAATACTTGGAATCCAAGGTAGACCACCCCTTAGTACAGATTAAGGTACCAAACCCTCATTCGGTTGACAGATATGACCACCCTCGGTCGGAAGTGATTTAGATACCAATCCCTCAATTGGTTGATGGCTTACCATCCCCATCAAGGCGATTAAGGTACCAACCCCTCAATTTGTTGCCGAACATGGCCAAACTTCGCTGGGAATGATTGAGGTACCAACTCGCCAATTGGTTGACAGACATGACCAACCTCTTCCGTGAATGATTGAGGTACCAATCCCTAATTGGTTGATGGTTTACCACACATATCCTAAGCGATTGAGGCATCACCCCTCAATTAGCTATTGTTAATTCATGACACAATCAATACTTCTCATGAAAACAACAGATACGTACCATCCTTTCATCATCATAAAGTCGCTTAACTCATATATTGTGCATTATGCCTTCAGCAACACCAAGAAACATAATCCAGACATTTTATAAAACACTTGCCGAGTGTGTAATGCTAGTGTAAAACCATGCAATTCAAGAGTGAAATCAGGCAAGTAAATCCAATGTAAAACAACTCACCAACACTTGGTAGTACCCTTATTTAATATACATCAAAACCCTTCATTAAGTCTCAAGATGGATCAAAGATTCATAGCTCAAACATGCTTAAACAGTCACACTTTTGTGAAACCCCAACATAGTTCATAGACAAATTCATATTAAGTATGACCCATTAGTAAATCAACTTTAGAAATATGAGATTTATTTAAAAGGAAGCTTGGACACCATGGGCGAAAGGACCCATTGGTCGAAACCCACAGACCTTGACATCCAATAATTCCTTAGTGAAGATGGAGATGAGAACTTGAAGCTTGGATAAATTCCTTATGGTTCCTAAAGATATTTGCACTTGAATTTTGAGTGAAATATTTGTCTAAGTGCTTTAGGGAGTATTGAGAAATGTCTTGTATGATATGAGGGTCAAAAACGGATAACTATAGGTATTTTTTTATGCATGGGAAGATTTAGGCCAAAGACCCAAAAGCGTTGGATTGAATGATAAAAATTGGAAAAAAATAACACTAGTCCACGCCCTAGCCGCGTTGCGCCAGGGGCGCGGATCAACCCTGGAATTCTTCATTTTTGGATTTTCAAATTTTGATATGGTTGCTCTAAAATCGGGGTTAGACAAATTTCCCACTCAACCTTTCCTCGTGATCTAAAATATGAAGTCATATTTTTGATATCACGCAAGAATTTTGAGATATACTGAAATTACGATTTCGGGCACTTCTATGCCACATTTTCGGGCACTTTCTGGGATCGTTTCAACGAACAAAAATAAACACTACACTCCTAATGCGAGAAGACAATCAAATTGAGGGATAACTTGGGAATTGTGTTCCCCTTGATTCGTTGACTGAATTACCCTAGACAATATAACTCCAATCAAGACATTGAATGCAAGACGGTAATTTAAGATCTCCCGGCCCTTTTGTGAAGGTGAATATCGAATTTTACCATAGTGCTTGGTCGGCAAGCATGGCGTGCCAACTTACCGTTACCATTGTGTCAGTCAACTTCCCCTTTGTCAGGTTTGGTTGATTAGACAAGAACACATCAATCGAATCCTGTCATCTACTTTCCTTTTCCTATTCATCACTACCTTGGTCGGGATTGTGATAGTAGGTGGGGTTTGGTGTTGGACGCCACCAAGAAACATTCAAAGTGAAGGGAAATAAACAATACATGCAAATTCCCAACCAATGAAATACACAAAGTCTAGGTTATTTCAAGTCAACTACTCATGGTTCCCACAACCCCAAGTTGTGGGTGCTTAGCTACTCATGGCTAAGGCAAAATTAACAACAATGAATGTAAAAGACATAGTTGAGACATTACCCAAGGTTAATAAAGAATAACACCACTTTGATATTGAAACCACAAGCGTGTATTAATGGAAGTTAAGCACAATGTGAGTTTCAATCCCCCAAAAAGGGTCTTCAATAGAAAAGATAAAATCTACCCTAAACCCTAGAAAAGTTCTCTAAGAATATTCAAAGTATCTTCACAATTTGTGGAATGTCAAATTTCCCTTTCAAAAACCCTATCATTAACTATTTATTCTAGTTACAAAAATAACCTAAAAGTAAAATAAAAAAAATACAACTAGCAGCAATTATGTCTCGCAGATACGATTCATAAGGTGACCCATAAGTCGTACTCGCACTTTCGTAGTCAGCAACTTGGCATTTTGGACTTGACTACTATGACCTATTGCTATGAGTCTGGTGTGCTCTACGACTCGTACTGTCTTCTCGTAGTCCTGAGTTACAATTCTTGGTCAAAACTTTTGCAACACTATTTCTTTTTACGAAAGAACCTCCTATGAGTCATAATGTGAGTTACGACTTGTAGGTTAGCCTTATACGACTGACCTTCACTTTGCGAATTCCTAATTTTGCTCACTGTTTCTTGCTACGAGTGCACCCTACGACTCATAACTTGGGCTACGACTTATAGTGTGGCTCATGTACTTTAGCGAAATCTGCAATTTTCTCACAAAATCATGCCAACCTATACTTTCTTCAAGTACAACACAAAAATACATAAAAATATATAAAGTCACATTAAGAACATGCAAAATCCCTTATTTTAGGCATCAAATGTCTTGTATTTTGACAGCACATCAACACCCTTAAGTTGGAACTGTTGTTTTTCCTCAAGAGACGACTAGATCTAAATAGACAATGAGAAATGCATAGCAGCTGTCCTAATGGCATATACATCAGTAAACTCCAATTTAGGTCCCCAAATCTCATTTTCAAAACCTGATTGCAAAGCTACCAGGCAAACCAAGACATAATGATGCATATGATAATCAAACTATGACAAGTGAAGGAGTATCATCAATCCACAATCACTGAACAAGTCATATGTCAATCATGCAATGCAAATAGCCTCACAGAAAAAAAGTCCCTCTATTTCACTCAAGAAGCAATCAGAGTTCGGGGACTTTGCAAGCATTCCCACTATTATAAATAAAATTCATGCATGATAGCTTAAATCATAAGCTTGCCCCTATACTCAAACTGCGGACTATTGACTAATTGGATTCGGATAACTTTAGGAGTTAATAGGCTTGTAAAGTAGGCTCATGGGGCTTTGGTACGACATTTTAGGGAAGTAGTGACTAAAACCTATCCTTGAACCACATTTTTCAAACGTTTACCTCCACAACTCAGCCCTTTTCATTAAATCCTCCTTATTCTTCATTTTCAAAGCTTTTCCGAGTGCTTCCTTTTCTTTTTTCAGTCATGCCTCATTTTCAAACTCATTTTGCTATTCTTTTAAATTCAAGGCAACTTTTCTTTCTTTTGCTCACATGGCATATGATATTTCTCTTCTTTCTTTCTTTCCAAACTAAACACCTCATTTTCATTACTTTACCACATAAAGGCCACCCTCAACTTAGGCTTTTAGCCTGAGGTGAAGTACACACTATCCATTCCATAAACTGGGGCCACTTTTGGTAGCCACCCTCAACTTAGGTTTTTAGCCTCAATCAAGATTCACATGCTCAATAGTAGTCCAAGGCCAATATCAAGGTATTTCACACAAAAAGGTTGTGCTAGCTAAGTGTCAAGAAAGAGCAGGTACATGTAAAGCACAATTATTTGGAACAAGGGATCAACTACTATATTTGGTAGGTCATCTCGACAAAAGTGGACTCACTAAAAGAACAACAACCTAAGATCCTTTCCTTATCAACCATACCTCCAGTCGAATCCAAGAGTAACAAGGCAAGTTCTAAGTCGGTACACAATGCTTGAATATGACAAAATAGGCTCACACACACATGGCATTGCATACACAATCACATAGACTCATAACTCATGCTTCAAGCATTAATTTGCCTCCTCATTGTCATAACAAACATTGCCAAATAATCATTTGCAAGATTGCAATGGTAACAAACAATCCCAAAAATTTTGAGGGTACCCAATTTTCAAAACATTCATAAAGCAGTTCAAGATTATGCACATGCCAAAAGTAATAATCACTATATATCTACAAATTATCAACATTACCTAAACATACCGGTTCAACAAAAATGAAAAACATCCATAAAGAAAAAAGAAACACGGCGAAAAAACCTTGGGATCAAAACTAGGGGAAGCTATGGACTCAAGGCTACGCAGACTTCAGCCTAATTCATAATTTCCCACACCCCACTAAAAGATGATACTTTTTCCTCAAAGTAAACACACACACACACACACACACACACACACACACACATATACCAAAAAAAAAATTTAAAAATCATCATCCATAAAATAAATAAAACCAAAGATCCATAACAAAACATTTAAAAGTATCTAAAAGCCATCATAAAAACGTATCGTCTAAAATGAGAACAAAATATCCATAAGTAATGAGTACTGGGGTCAAAAGTAGCAAACATAAGGTGCTTAAGCATCGGCATGTATCGGGTCCTAGGGTCCTGTGGCTCAATCTCCTCCTCGGTTGTCTAGGATGCATCTATACCTGAGTTACCTGCTCCCTGTGCTTTGCTGCTATAGAACCTTCCTCATCGGCTCCATATCCAAGGATGCTCATACCACCTCATCGGTAATCCGATTCTCCAGCTCTGCCACCTCAGCATTTGTCCTCGGTCTCTTCTGACACACAACTGCGTCCTCACTCTTGAGGGGTCTCTTCCCGGGGGCATGCATGTGATCCTCAAATAGGTCAATCACATTATCACACTTTGGTGCCACCTCGACAACTACTATCGGGGCCACTAACATCTTCAACAAGTTGTTCTTAAACTTGGCTAACGTATCCATCATAGCAGCCATGTCAGTAGGTCGTGCACATTTAATTCTCCATTGAACACTATACTTGAAGGCATTTATCCTGGCATCCACTGCATCAACTCTCTGATCTACAACCTCTCGAGGGTATGCCTTGGCCCTCTCCTCTAACTCTTAGACTGTCTGACGAACCCAAGGTTTGGTCTAGTTCATCGACTTGTTCAACTGTAGCTCCATCTTTGCTAACCTGTGCAGCAAAGCCTAAAAAGAAAGAGCAGACATAAGAGGATAGTCTACGGAAGCAACCTAAGTATTAGAAGGTGCTGTTATAGGTGTATCTGAGGATAGCATCGCTTGGTATCAACAACTGGAGGTGGCTCTACTGCAAGTGGAGTGGAACTGGTGGTAGTTGGAGTAGGCTCTCGAGTATGCTGCTTGGGAGGGAATGGATCTGGAATAGGAGGAGAAGCTACTCGCTGTGAGGCCACTGTGTTTTCATCAGCCTTAATCAGGCTAGGATCCATTGTGTGCATGGCCTATACATGTGGATCCAAGTGGAGGAGACACGTAACCCGACCTCAGTACATAATCTATGTATCAACATGGTAAAAGACAATGAGGTCTGGGTGCGAATCTCTAACTCATGGATCTGATTTCCCAGAACTTTGGCCCAATATATATATGATAGCCAACTAAGATACTAGCTAACAGCATTGCCCGCTGCATAGTGATCACTTTATCTGTAAATGTAGGCCTGATGCGCCAATGGATAATAGACTACCAGAATTTGGCAGGAAAGGATAGGTGAGACTTCACTATCGGTGCAGTGTCATTTGTGACCCATGTAGGCTTATCACCACCCTCATAGTTCTGCCTAGCTATCCACCTAAGGAGCTCAGTCTTATGATCCATATTTTTCTCACTCACCACCCGCCACATCTTCTCAATCTTTCGATCATACTCAGAGGTGGAATGAGGCACCCTATAGTTCAGCCCAAACTGAACCCTCCAGATAGTGTCCTCTGAGATTTCAACCATCTGACCCCGAGGTAGGACTTCTCACAACCTCGACTGCTCAATAGCTTTCTTCCCCTTAGGAAGATCTCGTAGAATAGTGGCATAGTAGGCAGCGCAAAACTCTCAAACTAGATATGGGGCATACTTTCCCAACCTCTATAATAGCCATATCAGTCCATGGCGGTCAATCTCTGCCTCCAAGTGTGGCACCCTACTCAGCCCGGGGTCATTTAGCCTTGACTCCTCATGGAATTGCGTGACAGATTTTCCTTAGCCTTTAAGCTCCAATCCCTTGTCGTATATCTCGTTCATGCCTGGAATTCCGCATCTGGTATTTCTAGGGTCGGGGGAGTTGATAGAAGGATCGACCTCATTATGCTAAGTCTGTGAAACCTCTGGTGAAATTGTCTCACAGTGAGTGGGAGTCATTTGTGTCATACTATTATGAGACCCATCACCATCGCCCTCCTCCTTAGACTGGGAGGGACTATCTACAACAATAGAGGCCTGTGCAGTGTGAGCTCTAGTCTGAGGCACATTTTCCTCGGGGTCAATGCAGACTCTGTGGAATTCCTCAGGCCTTTCAGACTGTTCTATCTTGGATGACTCATTTATCAATTTCCTTTGGAAAGCTTGGATAGTATGTTTATCCTTCGGAGGCATCGTACCTGAAAATCAACAACCCGTACCACAAAATGAGCATCATAAGGTTCAATCAAGTGGGAATCACACATAAGAATAAACAAAGAGGAACAAAAATCAACCAAAAAAAAACAAACAAAATGCACTGAACCAGCTGCAGGTCTGCAGGTACGAGGCACAAGTACGACTCGTAAGGTGTCCTACGAGTCATACAGTGGCCTCGTAGTGCAAAGGTACCTAAAACAATTCATTCTGATTATAGAGACGAAGCTCAGGTACGACTCGTAGGGTAACCTACAAGTCGTAGCCTGGGGCCATAGTAGGTAACAGAATACTTTTCAAAACAAAACAGGTCCTACAAGTCCCTCACTACAGTTAATAGTATACACTATGAGTCGTAGGTGGGTCTCATATGGTAAGTAATAACGAACCATAGGTGACTGTTTCCTTCTACGAGGGACCACTATGACTCGTAGGACATCCTAGGAGTCGTAGGGTGTCCTCATAACAGAAAACAAAAGGCACCTGTAGTGCCTGTACCTTTACCACCCCAAACTCCATTAATCAAACAATCATTGTCACGACCCAAGACTAGGGCCTATTAGTGACATGACGCTAGAGGAACCCGGAGGAATCCCAAGCCTCTTAGAACATCATTACACATCCTTGGTTGCGGAAGAAAGAAAATGTAACAAGAGTAGAAATAGGGATAACCGGGCCTAAGGGACATCATTTATATCATAACAACAAAAGCCAAGAGAGAGTCAAGCTTATAACATTACACATAATATGTCCAACAACACCTCTATTACATAGATAAGAGCAGGGCCAAAAACAAGCAACCAGGCTCACCCTCATAGTTAACATTTATATAAAAGAAAGGTAGTTTTAGTACATAGCATGATATCATAAGCAACGTCCCTAGAAAAGAGGACTCACCAACAAGCTTGAGTGAAATCGTACTAGCCACGTGGATGGAGGTGCTCAAGTGGTGCTCCAGTTCCTATATGATGACATCATGTAGGCATTGAATATGCGTTAGTACGTTTGAATGTACTGAGTATGTAGGATGCAATGCAGCAAGTGATAAGTACCATAATCAAAATGCATAGCATAGGGAAAGAATAAGCATATAGCAATATAGCATGTATGAATGAAGTAACACATGCTTATATAGAACATAACGCATATGGTGAACATAATCGATGTGTAAGGAGAGACCACTTTAGTGCAAATCCAAGGCCTACCACCTCCTTGGAGAGGCGCATCAGGTACAAACCCCTTTATGTGGTTTATGAGGTACTAACCCCCCAATATGGTTGATGGAGTACAAACTCCCCAACGTGGTTATCAAGGTACAAACCCCTAGACATGGTTGCATGGGCCTGCCACCTCTCGAGCGAGGCGATCGAGGTACAAACCCCTCAACAAGGTTACCATGGCCTATAACCTCCCGAGTAAGGCTTGGTCATTTTCCCCCACACCATAGAAATAGTATCATATACATACATTCCTTTCATCATCATAAACTTAATCAACTCACAAGACATGCATTAAACCTTCAATTCCTCATGAAATCATCACTCGGACATTTTATCAAACACTTGGCAGGTGAGTCATGCTAGTGTAAAACCATGCATTTCAAGGGTGGAATCATGTTAGAAAATTCAATGTGAAACAGTCAATAGATACTTGGTAACACCTTGAATCAATATCCATCAAGACCCTTCATTAGATTTCATTATAGACCTTAGACTCATAGCTCAAAACATGCTAAAAAACCATAATTTCATGAAACCCCAAAATAGTGTGTAGTGAAATTCATAATAGATAAGATCCATGAGTAAATCAACTTTAAATCATGCATTTTTAGGTAAAAGGAAGATTGGGCATCATGGGTGAAATGAACCCATGAAAGAAACCCACATACCTTAGCTTTGGAGATGGATACTTGAAGCTTGAACGTGAACCTTAAGATCTAGATGAGTTTTGAGAGTTGAGTTTAGGAGTAAAATATTTGGCTAAGTATTTGAATGACTATTGGGGAATGTTTTGAATGATATAAGGGTGAAATATGGCTAAGTATAAGTATTTTTACATTTGGAACTACTTAGGCCCAAGAGTCAAAAGACTTGGACCGGACTTGAAAAACTGCCCAAAAAATGTACTATAGCGCGCCCTTGGCGCATTGTGCCAGGGCGTGAAAAGCACTTTGAATGTAAATTTTTGGGAAAATAAAATTGTGATTCATTTGCTAAAATCGTGGTTAGACCCATTCCCCACTCAATTTGACCCGCAAAACAAGAATACAAAGTCGGATTATTGATATCACGCACGGAATTTTAGATATATGAAAATTATGATTTCGATCAATTTCGAGGCACATTTTCAGGCACTTTTTGGGGACGTTTCAATATCTCCCCGTTGGGAACATTCATCCCGAAATGTCAAATCTTATATAAGTCACACAAACATGACAATTCCAGCCCACATAGAAATGCAACAATGCACTTAAACATCATTTTAAAAATCTCATCATAAGTGTAAAATTATCATGAACTTGTCAATTTAAACATAAATGTATGCAATGACATGAGGGCTGAACTTAATACTTGAGATAATATAGAGGACTTAAATCAATACAGTAGGCTTGAGTGGAGTGGAATAGGTAAGGATATCACTTTTTCATGTCTGCTTTGGCCTCCCAAGTAGCACTTTGAACTTGTTGATTCCTCCAAAGGACCTTAACGGAAGCCACATCCTTGTTCCTTAACCACTTCACTTATCTATCCAAAATCTGAATCGGAACATCTTCATAAGTCAAATTGTCTACAACAACATCCACAACATCGAGAGGCACAATTGCATTAGGATCTCCCACACATTTTCTCAGCATGGATACATGAAAGACCGGATGAATCAAATCCATCTCACTAGGCAATTCCAACTCAAAAGTTACCTTGCCAATTCTCCTCATTACTCTATAAGGACCCAAATATCTTGGGCTCAACTTGCCCTTCTTAACATAATGAACCACAGCCTTCATGGGTGACACCTTCGAATAAACCTAATCACCAACTTAGAAATCAAGGTCCCTTCTTTTCACATCGGCATAGGCATTTTGACGACTTTGGGCCGTCTTCAACATCTCATTAATCATCTTTCTCAAGAGCCTCCATAACCAGATCTGGTCCCAACAAAGCTACCTCAACAACCTCAAACCACCCAACCAGTGATCTATAACGCCTACCATAGAGAGCCTCAAAAGAAGCCATACCGATGCTAAAATTATAGCTATTGTTAATAGGCAAACTCAATCAATGGAAGATGATCATACAAACTACCTTTAAGCTCCAATACACAAGCCCTAAGCATATCCTCAAGTCTTTGGATAGTTCTTTCGGCTTGACCATCAAACCCTTTTAAAAAGACCTCCAAAAGTGTGAAGTAAATTAAGTACCCTGATCCGATATAATGGACAAAGGAACCCCATGCAACCTGATCAAGTCATGAATATTTAACCTAGCATAATCTTCATCTCCATATGTTGTCTTAACTGGTAGAAAGTGAGCCAAGTTTGTTATCCTATCAACCATAACCCATATGGAATCAAAGCCCTTTCTAGTCTTGGACAACCCAACCATAAAATCCATATTAATCACCTCCAACTTCCGAGTAGGAATATCTATGTCTTGGGTTAGGCCACCTGGCCTTTGAATGTTCGGCTTTAACTTGTTGACAGTTATGACAACCAAAAACAAAGTTGGCCACATCCCTCTTCATGCCTCCCCGCCAATACACATCCCTAAAATCTCTATACATTTTGGTGGAACCAGGGTGGATAGAATACGAAGAATTATGGGCCTTATCAAGAATTTTCTCCCTCAAACCGTCAACACAAGGCATGCACAACCTATCTTGGTATCTAAGGGCACCATCTCCCCCTTGGGAGAAAACGTCCACCTTGCCCTGTTTCACTAAGGCCTTCAACTCTACTAAGGAGGGATCAAGATGTTGCTTTGCTATCACCTCATCAACCAAGGAAGACTTAGAACCATCAATAACAACAACACGATTATTACAAAAATCTTCCATCCTGTCCCAATCTAGTCAACTGATGCACCTCCTTAACTACCTCTTTATCACCACCATCAACATGAGCTAGGCTACCCATAAACACCCTACTCAAGGCATCCGCCACCACATTGGTCTTACGGGGATGATAATGCACACTCACATCATAATCCTTAAGAAGTTCTAGCCACCATCTTTGTCTCAAGTTGAGATCTTTTTGAGTAAAGTAATATTGGAGACTCTTATGATCAGCGAACACATCCACATGCACCCCATACAAATAATGACGTCAATTTTTCAAGGCAAACACCACAGCGGCCAATTCAAGATCATTATTAGGATAGTTCTTTTAATGCTCTTTGAGTTGTCTAGAAGCATAGGCTATCACCTTATGTTTTGCATTAGAACACAACCCAAACAAACTCTAGAAGCATCACAACACACAACAAACCCCTCTAGCCCATCCGGTAGTTACAATATAGGAGCAGGCACAAGCTTATCTTTTAATGTATGGAATCTCCTCTCACACTCCTCGATCCATACAAATTTAACCTTCTTTTGAGTCAATTTTTTCATAAGAGAAGCAGTGGAAGAGAATCCATTTACAAACCTCTGATAGTAACCCGCTAAGCCCAAGAAGCTCCTAATGTCCGATGGGTTCAATGCTCTAGGCAAATTTCTAATCACATCGATCTTCTTAGGATCCACCTTAATACCATCCCCTGGCACCACATGTTCTAGGAAGGCAATCTCCGTGAACCAAAATTCACACTCTTTATGTTAAGCATAAAACTTTTCCTCCCTCAATCATTGCAACATAACCCTCAAATGAGCCCTATGCTCCTCCTCACCACGAGAATAGATCAAAATATCAACAATAAATATTACAAGAAATGAATCAATCATTGAAGATCCTATTCATTAGATCCATGAAAGGTCTATTTCCCTTTCGAGAGGAACACCGGGAAGGTCATTTGGAAAGACATCAAGGAACTCATTCACAACCGGATCCGACTCAATTAGAAGGACCTTGGACTCCACATCCCTAACCCTCACAAGATGGTAAAGACACCCCTTAAAGATTAACTTATGGGCTTTAATGCAAGAGATGAACTTACCCTTGACCACCACATCATGACTCTCCCCTTCAAGAACGGGTTCATTAGAGAACTGGAACTTGACTCTATGGGTTCTACAATCAATAGAGGCATAGTATGCATGCAACCAATCAATCCCAAGAATGACATCGAATTCCACCATGCCCAACTCAACGGGATCACAAGGCAATATTTTACGCAAGGTGCAAATAGGACAATTTCTATATACCTTTCTAGCAGCAATAGCTGCACCAATAGGAGTAGATACCTCATATGACTCGCATAAAAACTCGGAGTCAACATGGAACATTTGGCAACAACGGGGGTAATAATAGAAAGAGTGGCGCCTGGATTAATTAATGCATACACATCAAAATAAAAAACTTTTAACATATCGGTGACGACATCGGGAACTTCCTAAACCCCTTGCCTCCCATGGAGTGCATAGAACTGATTGTGCCTTGGGGCACCACCTTGTTGATCACCTCTCCTCAAAGGAACCGCATTAGCATCTTGTGGATATACCTCCTTTCCCTTCTTACAATTTGAGGGCAATCAATCACCTTATGCCCAACTTCCCATAACCATAACAAGCATTTGTATCCCTCAAACATAAGCCACTATGACACCTACCACATTTTAAACACCCACCATTAGGAACCACACCTCGACACCTTGGGCCCTTGGAATGTCATTGGCAACCATCTTAATAGAAGACCCTTGGCCTTGACGGAACCGGCCACCCTTGCGACTTTGGAACTTTCCCTAAAAACGGTCCCTCTTGGCCTCATAACCTCTTCTCTTCCTTAATTTCTCCTCCTCCATGTGTTTGTTACAGGTCATCAAACATGGCAAGTCCATGTCATTAATCAACATGGCAGTCCTACACTCCTCACTCACCAAGTCGGAAAGACCTATCACAAATATGTTCATCGTAGATCTTGAGTCGGCCACCATGTGTGGAGCATATTATGAAAGTTGGTTGAACTTGAGGAAATACTCCCTCACCCTCATAGACCCTTGTTTCATGTTCATGAACTCTACTAACTTAGCTTCCCTAAGCTCAAGAGGGAAGAACTGATTAACAGAGGCCGTCTTGAACTCTTCCCATAGAACCACATTACTGACTCCTTTCTGCTCCTTCCATTAATTGTACAATGTTTGTGCTACCCCTTTGAGTTGGTAGCCGCCAACTCCTCCTTATCCTTCGACCTCACACCCATGATAGCCAAGATCTTGTAAACCTCAACAATGAACTATTAAGGGTCCTCACTCACCTTTGACACATGGAATTTCGGGGGATTTATACTATGAAGTCTCTCACACGAGATGCCGGCATAGGAGTGTTGCCTCCCAGCATACGCAGGTGCATGTGGTCAAAACAAGTAATATAGTGGCCTTAATTTAAGGACTGGATTATCGTACCCAAGGGATTTAATTAATCAAGTCTTGTTTTGAATAATTTAACTTGCAAATTAAACTAGCGACTTTGTGCTAAAACAAGAATCAATTTATTTTGTACTTAATTATCAAATAATGTAAGATTCTGGGATTGTAAACTTAGCAATGCCGTATTAGTCTTAAAGTTAATACTTATGTTTGGACAGTGGACTATTGATTCAAAGGGTTGAAATTACCAAATCGAGGCTGTACACATCCGTTTGTGTATTCCTATTGTTTGCCTAACTATATCATTGAAGCAGGGATAAATAATACAATAGAAGCATATTAATAATATTTTCCTATACATTAAATCGAGCTTGGTGTAGAGGTAGTTGTCACAAGTCTCCAATGCACAAATCAATCTCATATTTTAATTGATCTAGGATCTTTCGAATTCACAATGCTAAACATATTTATTTCCACAAAGTGATCAAGCTAAGAAATGTAGATTTAAATAATATAAGAACAATCATAACTACCAATTCATAAGCATTAAAAACTCAATGATTAACACATTGTCTAGGGCTACAGTCCCAGAAAATGGAAAGATTAGCCACTTATGCTAATCATACACACCAATGCTATACTTAAACTCATAAGAAAAATACAAAGTGATGGTAAAACTGACAAAAAATGGTTCTCCACAGTGAATAGCAGCCTCCAAAACTTGAGCAAAAACTTAGAACAAAGGATGATTAGGTTCACATGTTTTTCATGACTTATATAGCTTAAAAAATCTGACTTTTGACGTGTTTCTCTTTAAGTCCGCAATGCGGACAAGTATTACTTTAATCAATTTTTACGTACAATGTTGAGTGAACCAAAAAGTTACCCATTTCCCACTAGTCTGTGACGGGCACTAGTGTTATTTGGGTTACTTTTCCTCCTACCACGTTTAAAACTACTTTTCCACCCATTTAACACTGGTCGGCGACGCGGATTAGTGTTAGTTAGATAGATTTTCACCTACTTTGTTGACTTGTAATTTCCAGCATAAAAACATTGGTCCACGATGCACCTTGGTCACAGACCATGTGTTGCAATTTTTCTTTCCTTGTTTCCTTGCACGAGTTGCCTTCCTTTACTTCAGGTCTCATTCCAAAACATTAAAATTTGATAAAAATCCATAAAAATACAACCATGAGGCGTATTTTGTCCAGTGTTAACAACATACAAAAAATCCTATTAAAATACTTAAAACTCTATGGATTAACCCTCGAACTTAACTTTATTTATGGGACATTTGCTTATTTAGTCGTATAAATATGCCTAAGATCACCACCCACACTTAAAGCTTTGTCCATCCTCAAGCAAATCAAGACACATACATATACATACCTAAATAATATGTATAATAAACTTTATATGAACAGCTTTTCAAACCTCTCTGCACTTTTCAAGATTCCTACCAACATCAACTTTAGTAAATACATTAATGAATAAATGCTGACTCATGCAGAATTTTTGTTATAGCTTTACCTAGTTGCGGCTCTTTGATGATCATTTTCCCTCACTTGAAGAATCACCCATGCACATAATTAAATTCTTAGAAGAAGATTTTATTTGGATACACAATCATCTCTTTCTCTCACAAAAGAAATATCATGTTGCTTCTAATTGTTATAGATTTGTTCTTAATGTTTAAATTGTACCTAGTTAGAATTTTTCATTTTAATTTTATTTGCGTGTAATGTCGGCTTAAGGCTAGTGGGATAAATTTTTCTCTTCTTTTGCCCGATTTAATCTTCTTCAGTTCAACATACTTTATTTCTTTCCACAATTTTCATACTCAAAAATTATAAACATATATCAATAAACACATTATTTTTTTGTTTTCTGATTTTCTAATTTTTTTTAGAATAGTACCCCTGAACCATAGAATTCTACTATTCATGTTCCATTTTAGCTGCTCATTCCTTGACTTTTTATGTTAAAGCGCTCAATAATTAGGATCAAATGTTGTTAAAAGTCAAAGAAGGGGTTCGGCTTGTAATGTGGCTAATGAAAGAAAAATTCTAAAGCTTAAAGGGGTTAATTAGGATGTTTTAATAAATTGGATGAAAAGGTCTAAGTAATTTAGGTTACCAAAGAAATGCCTAGATCCTTTCCCTAAAAATTCAAAATCTACTATGTTATTTTAACGTACCGGGAAAGTTCCTACTAGCTATAGCACATAGACTAACAATTCAACTCACAATCACATGGCACATTTTCTTCGTAAGGCAACACTACTTTCACTATCACATCTTTGTCATGAATTCAAAATTACACATTTATTCATCAGTACAAATTTCTAGTTTACACTACTAAGGACTCATGAATTTATGTCATCTTATTGGTTTTCATGGTTTCACATATAAAGAATATTTTACATATTACCAACACTCTAAAATGCTACTCTATTTGACACATACCCTTAGGACGGTCATCATCCATCCGTCATAGGGTAATGTCACTCAACTATGAGTTTACCACAACAAATACTTATAAGACTAAGATGCATTGACAACAAATAATCATAATAATTTCAAACTAATAATCACATAAGCAAAGAAAATAATGAAGTTGTCCACAAAAGAAAATAATCATGTAAAAATATCAAATGTGGTACCAAAAATAATAACATGTGTCACGATCATACAGTACCCAGTAGCAAGTAGCATAAATACTCCCCAGCCCACACTTAAATAAAAGCACTGTCCCAATGCTAACTAAAAGGATCCTGTGGAATGTGGTGAGACGCTCAATTCCATCCTCCGAGCTATTATCGGTCGCCTCTTTGTCTTTCTCCCTGTATAGCTCTTTTTCACCTCTGCGTCAGAGGGAGTGTCATCATCAAGCGGCTCAACAAACTGAGGGCCAGTGCATAACATTGCTCGGGCATGATCATTTAGCTGGTACTGGATCTCTATCTTGGCAATCTCCTCGGGTGTGGTAAGGTGGCCATGCACCAACAACATTAGTGACTTCATCCGGAACATGCATGTCATGGCCAGCGCGTCTCAACGGGCACACTCTGTGGTGGTCAGAAT
The DNA here is from genome assembly GCA_026153255.1 of Solanum medicagineum. Lineage (NCBI taxonomy): Eukaryota > Viridiplantae > Streptophyta > Magnoliopsida > Solanales > Solanaceae > Solanum > Solanum medicagineum. The sequence continues at coordinate 22,583 of JAPFFP010076500.1, read as the reverse complement.
AGGTGCTGCTCCAGGCTTCGGTCCCTAAATAGCACTGACTATGCAAGGAGTGGCCTTGATGTGTGTGTAGTAGTCAAGAGGGTCTATGGGAACATTTGCACGTGAACACAACTCAGATATAAGACAAGCTATACAGCTGAGAATTATGCCAAGCTATACCTCAAAGAGATAGTCAGGCTTCACGGAGTCCCAATCTCTATTATATCTGACCGAGGAGCTTAATTCACTGCAAAGTTTTGGCAGTCCTTCCAAAGGCGTTTAGGGACAAATGTGAATTTGAGTACAACATTCAACCCTCAAACAGACGGTCAAGCGGAACGCACCATTCAGACATTTGAAGATATGTTGCGAGCTTATGCATTGGACTTTAAAGGTAGTTGGGTGGACCATTTGCCACTTATTGAGTTTGCCTATAACAATAGCTACCACATGAGTATCAAGATGGCACCTTATGAAGCTTTGTATGGGAGGAAATGTAGGTCGCCAATTGGATGGTTTGAAGTGGGTGAAACCACCTTACTTGGGCCAGATCTAATACAACAAGCCATGGAAAAGGTTAAGCTAATACAACAACGGCTAGAAACATCCCAGAGTCATCACAAATCGTATGCAGATGCTAGAACGAGAGGACTGGAATTCTCAGTAGGTGATTGGGTCTTTTAAAGGTGTCTGCAATGAAAGGGGTTATGAGATTTGGTAAGAAAGGAAAACTGAGCCCATGTTACATAGGGACATATCAGATTATTAAGAGGTTCGAGCAGGTTGCATATGAACTAGAGCTGCCCCAAGAGCTTTCAGTGGTTCATCCAATTTTTCACGTCTTAATGCTTCTAAAATGCATAGGTGATCCATCTCGTATCACTCCGATTAAGGATGTACAGGTTACAGAAGATCTCACATAAGAAGAGGCACCTATTGCTATTCTAGATCGCCAAGTTAAGAAGTTAAGGAATAAAGAAATAGCTTCAATGAAAGTACTTTGGAGGAACCAGCACACAGATGAAATAACATGGGAGGCCGAGGAGGTGATGAAATCAAAATATTCATACTTATTTGAAGCTAAAGAGGAAGTCCAATATACAGAATTGGGACACTAATAGGTACGTGTGACTGAATACTTAATATGCTGTCAAATGTTTGTGTAAGTAAAGGTTTCAATTTGGTTAAGCTATTCAATTGTGTTAACATTCAAGGACGAATGTTCCTAAGGGGGGAGGATGTAACACCCCACACCTTACAGTACTAGTACTATACAAATGAAACATGACAGGGTTTGGTTAAATTAGCGCTAATTTTTAAAAGTACTTGAATCTTATATTAATGGGCTATATGTGTGTTTAACGCTTAAGAGGGTCGAGTGCATAAATGTTTTGTGTCGAATTGAGGAGATTACGATCTTAAATGAAGTGAGAGAATTGAGGTTCTTGTAGGACTTAGTAAGCTAGCAGGTGAGTCACCTACTTGCTTAGCTTGAATTTGCTAGCTAAACGGAGACGAGGCTCGACGTCGAATTGGTCCAGGTCCGATTATGAATAAAGTCCGTGTTAAGGGTGTAAATTTAGCCCATGTTTTAGCATCATAAATGGACTATATGATCATCACAAGGATGATATTAAAAGGTCCCTAAGATATCATAAGTTCTTGGATACTTTGGCCCAACCCAAGTGAACAAGAAAGCTGAAAAATAACCCAACCAATTTGGAGCCCCAAAAGGCCCAAATGAAAGGAGAAAGGAGCTACATCACCTACTTGGTGGAATAATGCTGAGAATGACTTAGTAAGGAGGCCAAAATCAAACCTTAAAAAGGGTTAAAGAATCTCCCACAAGTCATTGTTCACTTGACAAAAAAACAAATTTTGTCTCCAAGTCTTCTCTCAACATTTCTTAACTTTGTAAAGCAGCTAAAAGGGACTTCTATGTTCTTAGATAATCCCTACACCTTGAAGTATGTGGTAAGTAAGTTTACACATGTGTTTAGTATGGTTTTCTTATGAAAAACAAGAAGTATATGCTAGTATGTTGTGCTGAAAATCCTGGACAGCTTGTATGGTAAGGATTCTTGTGAATTTTTCTTGTTAATTAAGAGGTTTTTCTCTTGTTGGTTGGCTTTATTATGAAGCAATACTTATGTATTTAACATATATTGGTCTTAGAGTAATGTAACAAGGCTTATTAACCACTTTTACAGTACACAAAAGTTAGTCCTTATATGATATCGCAATTGTGTTATTAACATGAACTTGTGGGTTGTTGGATAGAAGGCTATTGCCTCACGTCCTTAATGACTGATTTGTTACTATTACGAGACTTGTTCAAGGCTGTTTTTATGTGTAAATCTTGCTAGAACAGTTTTGTTAGAGTTGGAATAGGTTTGGAATTCTCAACGTTGAAATGTAGCGAAGGAAGGTAATGTTATGCTGTCCATTTTTAGGTTGTGTAGAATTGTTATGCGTTGTGCTTTTGGGGCTGTTGTAAGGTTGTTCTGGCACTAAAAACAGTTTGTACATGATGTGTACATCAACATATGTATTAGAAAAATCAATTAGGGGCGGAAAGATTGAAGGAATGCACTAGGGTTTATAATTGTCCGTTTGTTGTCCGTATGTTGTTCGTCTATGAGATTGGACTTCTAAGGTGTATTTATTGGCTGCTAATGTTAGTTTTATCACCTACTATATTGTAGATAAGTACTTGGGGAAAGGGAAGGTTGTCTCGAGGTAGTAACAAGGTCATACAACGAGGTATGTAAGGCTACTTGACTTCGTATTGTTTAGCATGAAACATAGATGCTTCCTTCGTACATAAAGGCACTTACCAACTCCGACACAACTATTAATTGTGTCTACACTCTTGTACATGTTCATATGCTCCCATACGTAGTCACCTTCAAATCTACATACATGCTTGGATACCAAGTTACATGAGTTCTTGTTACTAAATAAAGTCCATGAGTTGTTCCATTTCATACGCATTTCATTATGTGTGTAACGTACTCTTTTCATTGTCATATTGTCTTGTATAATTATCTACATGTCAGATGCTACATATACAGTCCTATAGCTCCAATATTTTGATGACTAAAAGAACTATCTCAACGGTAATTGAAAGGTAAAGTATATTGTTTATTGATGGGTGGTAGCCTGAGGGGTGGAAGAATCACCTAGCCAGGGATGATCCTATAACTGGTGGTAGCCCGAGGAGTTAAGGAAGAACCTAGCCAGGGACGATCCTGATACAGTTTACCATTGATCAGTTGGTCATTTGTATTATAGTTGTGCACAGATTATACAGTAAAGGTAAAGTAATATAAAGAACGTAAAGTACATGATCCCATAGTATAACTACAGGTGGTCTCTTATGGTACACCAGAGTATAGTCTCACTTGAGTTGTTACACTCATATACAGTGTTTCCTGCCTTACATATTCAGTAGATTATCCCATACTAATGTACCTTACGGCGGACTTGCATTTCATGCTGCAGGTACAGGTGCTAGTAGATCTCCCCAGTAGGAGTACAGGAAATTCAGCTGTTGTTACCAAGCTCCAGGTTACTTCGGGGCTTTGTGTATGTCTAGAGCTTATATGTTTGTGTTGTACATTTTGTTGAGATGGGGCCCGTCCTGACCCTTATCAGATGCTTTTCTTTATCTAGAGGCTTTGTAAACTATGTAAAGTAAAGTGTAGTCATGTCTCGTGCTCTAGACACCGTGGCCCCAACGGCCTAGCCATATGCATTTCCATTTGGCTTGTTATCACCGTTTATTTTCTTAAAGACATGTTAAACATAGAAATCCTTCATAATATGTACAGAAAGCGCATAGATACAGGTTGGTTCTCCTGGGCCTTATCAGCAATGGGTGCCAGTCCGCCGTAATGGGACTTGGGGGCGTGACATGTTCAACACACTCTCAATTTCTAGAGCCTCTGCATCATCCACTAACCCTTGATTTAGCAATATTCTTGCTGGTGGGTCTTTGACCTCCACTTGACTTACCGCGACAGCCGTGTCTATTACCTTGATAGTAGACAAATCTTCATATGCAGTTGGTAGTTTCATGGCCTTATACGCATCAAAAACTTCCACTTCATCATGGGCCCTCATTGTGAGTCTTCCTGCAGCCACATCAATTAACTCTCATCCAGTCGCTAAGAATGGACGACCAAATATGAATGGAACAGCAGGATCAGGTTTAAAATCAAGGATGACAACGTCCAAGGGGAAGATGAGAGATCCTACTTGAACTAAGACATCCTTGATAACACCATCAGGCCTTGCCATTGATCTATTTGCCAATTGCAACACAATTGTAGTGGGATTTGGTTTCCCAAGTCCCAACTATGAGAATAAAGAACTTGGCATAAGATTTATGCTTGCCCCAAGGTCGCACAACCCTTTGGCAGTCAAATACCTCCCAACTGTTACATGCATCGTGAAAGCTTCTAGGATCTTTTAGCTTAGTTAGAAATTTAGCTCTATTCTAGATTCTAGAGCTGCAAGCTTCGGCGAGTGCCATCGCCTCATATTCCGGCAACTTGTTTTTGTTGGAGACATTATCCTTCACGTACTTTGCATATTTTGGAATTCCTTACAAAACATCAATAAGCGATTAGTTAATCTATACATACTTTAGGAGTCTGATGAAATTTTGAAAACATTCATCTTCTTTCTTCTTTTTCAGCTTTTAGGGGAATGGAGGTGGTGGCTTAGGCAGTGGAATTTCCTCACCAGTGGAAGAGCTTAGAATCACAGGTTCCTCATTTTGAACACCACTTGGTTCAGCCAAAATTTTCTTCTTAGGCACCAATTTGGTCAATGGCCTCCCACTTCTCATGCTTACGGCATAGACTTACTTGAGATTTAGATCCATATCTCCCGGTAAACTTCCTTGGGTCTTGAGTTCATGGAACTTGCCAATTGCCCAAACTGCTTCTCCAAATTTTGAAGATTTTTTTTTTGTCTTTGTATTTCCTCTTCTTGGCGATTTTGGTTTGCCAAAATGTTCCTTAGAACTTCACTATCCGACATGTTGTTCGGATTGGCCTTCTTTACCAGTTGGTGCATTTGTTGATTGTAGTACGGTTGGTTTCCTTGTGGACGTTGTTTTTGAGATTGTCCTTAATTTTTTCGATTACCAACCAAAGAGAAATTAGGATGATTCCTCCGATTTGGATGGTAGGAATTCACAACGCCTTGATATTCGCCTCTATTTGCATTTCCAACAAAATTTATCGCCTCAGGGTTTGAACTGCAAAATTCTGTAGTGTGGTCTCCTCCTCCACAAACATCGCACCAATTATTCTACTATTGTTGTTGTACTACATTTACCGGTGTGTATTGTTGACTTACCGCTGGATTTTTCTATAGTTGACCCATTGATAAGTTGTCGAATTGTGTCGTCATCATGTTTTGTATAGCTGAAATTTGTGCTTGCAAAGCAGTGATGGCATTAATTTCTAGCATTCACACTTGCTTATGAACTGCGGGTCGACTTGATCCTCCATTCCAATCGAGATTTCCTTGAGCTATACGATTGAGAAGTGTATAGAACTCATGGTATGTCTTTTCCAAAGCTTGTCCTCTTGCATAAGAATCAAGAACAATCTTTGTGTTTGGTTCCAAACCTTCAATGAAGGCATGGACCAATAGTTCGCTAGATTGACAATGGTATGAATAATTAATTAGTAAAGTTTTAAACCTGTCCCATGCTTGATATAAGTTCTCCCCCAGCCTTTGCTTAAAACTTAAGATCTCACTTGTTAATTTAGCCGTTTTACCGAATGGAAAGAACCGAATAAGAAATTTTCTAGCAAGATCATCTTCTGAAGTAATGGAGTTTGGCGGCTCAATTTGCAGATACCTCCTTGCTTCCCCCAACAATGAGAAGGGAAACAAGGTCATTCTCACATAATCTCGATTTACACCTGTCGGAATGAAAGTGTCAGCAATTTGTAAAAAATTTTAAGGATTTACCTGTGGATCTTCATATGGCAGCCTAGTAAACAGCCCAGTTGAATGTAGCAATTGAACCATATTTTGTTTAAGCTCCCAACGACCACCAGGTTCCGATTTTTCGAAACAACTAGTGACATTGGTAGTTCTAGGAATGGCTACACCGCTTACTGTCCTAGGTGCGGGCATTTTAGGTGGATTTTGTTCTGCAATGTTTTCTTCGACAGGATCAATTTCTTCCTTAGTCTCTGTTATATTTTCCTGCTCAATGATTTCAATTGATGGAGTTTGAAACAAGATACCTCCTCTCCTCTTAGATTGACGAAAGTATGTATCTTGCTCCTCTAGTTTAGAACTAAATTTTCTGCACAATCATCACAACTAAGATCAAATGTAGTGAACACTACCAAACACAACAACTTAGAAAATTACTAAATTTATACTTTAAATCCTCGACAACGACGCCAAAAACTTGTTGCTCCCAATACACACAAGTGCACGAGGACAAAACAAGTAATAAAGTGGCCTTAATTTAAGGACCAAATTATCGTACCCAAGGGAGTATATTTAAATTGTTAATATTCCAATTTATAATGTTTGAAGTGCAATAAAGAAATAATTGATCAAGTTTTGTTTTGAATAATTTTAAAAATTAAACTAGCGATTTTGTCCTAAAATAAGAATCGATTTATTTTGTACTTAATTATCAAGTAATGTGAGATTTCGAGATTGTAACCTTCGCAATGCCATATTAGTCTTAAATTTAATACTTATGTTTAGGGAATGGACTATTGATTCACAGGGTTGAAATTACCAAATCGGGTCTACACATCTCCGATTGCTTATTCCTCTATACATCATTGAGCGGGGATAAACAATACAATGGAAATGCATTAATAATGTTTTCCTATACATTAAATCGAGCTTGGTGTAGAAGTAGTTGTCAAAAGTCTCCAATGCACAAATCAATCTCATATTTTAATTGAACAAGTTCCTAATATTATTATATTCTTAAGGATTCCAACATCTTTCGAATGCACAATGCTAAACATATTCATTTCCATAGGTGATCAAGCTATGAAATGTAGATTTAAATAATATAAGAACAATCACAACTACCCATTCATAAGCATTAAAACTCAAAGATTAACGCATTGTCTATAGCTACAATCAATGAAAATGGAAAGATTAGCCACTCATGCTAATCATATACACCAATGTTATACTTGAACTCATAAGAAAAATAGAAAATGAAGGTAAAACTGACCAAAAATGGTTCTCCACAGTGAACAGTCACCACCAAAACTTGAGGACAAACATAGATCAAAGGACGATTAGGTTCACATGTTCTTCATGACTTATATAGCCTAAATAATCTGACTTTTGATGCGTTTCCCTTCAATTCCGCGATGCGAACTAGTATTATTGTAATCAATCTTTGCGTACAATGTTGACTAAACCAAAAGTCACTCATTTCACACTATTCCATGACGCACACTAGTGTTATTTGGGTTATATTTCCACCTACCACATTGAAAGTTGCTTTTCCACCTAGTTAACACTGGTCCGCGATGCGGACTATTGCTAGTTAGGTAGATTTTTCACCTATTTTGTTGAATTGTAATTTCCAGCATAAAAACACTGGTCCGCGACGCGCCTTGGTTGCGGAACATGTGTTGCTTCTTTCCTTGTTTCCTTGTACGGGTTGCCTTCCTTTGCTCCAAGTCTCATTTCGGAACCTTAAAATCTAATAAAAATCCATAAAAACACAACCATGAGTTGTAATTTTTCCAGTGTTAAAAAATTACACAAAATCCTATTAGAATACCTAAAACTCTACGGATTTACCTTCGAACTTAACTCTATTTATGGGACATTTGCTTATTTAGGCATAAGTATTCCGAAGATCAAGGAGCATGAGGGGATTGGGCCCCTTGGTTGGCATGGTTAGCCACAACCTGTGCAAGCAAAGTGAGAGCATCCCGAAGCTCTCCATTAGCCGGTTGCCCATCGGGTGTGCGGGCACTTCTCTCTCTCATGTTAGGCATGTCTAGCATAGCAAAGGACAATCATTAGGGGGAAAATCATACCTCAAATTTGATAGAACGACATAGAGTAAGAAGAAGGGAAACATTTCCCAAACACCTCACAGCCTCTAGCTCATAGTTGTGGTGCACAACACAACAATGAACAAGACTCTAATCAACGCGGTGTGCTGGACTCCGAGGATCTAACAACCTAGTGCTCTGATACAAAGTTTTTCATGACCCAAGCCTAGTCCCTAGACGTGACACGGTGCAAGGGGAACCCAAAGGGACCCCAAGCAAGCCTCTTAGCACATCATTATACATCCTTAGTCGCAGAAGTAATAAAATAGCAACAAAGAGTAGAAATAGGGATAAGAGGGGGTAAGGGACATCATTCATATTATAACAACAAAATCCAAGAGAGAATCAACCTTATAACATTACCCATGACATGTCCAACAACACCTCTACTACATAGATAAGAGTGGGGGCCAAGAAAAGCAACCGGGCTCACCCTCATAGTCAACATTTAAATAAAAAAAAGTTAGTTTTAGAACATAGCGTGATATCATTAGCAATGTCCTCAGAGTGAAGGACTCACCAATAAGCTTGAGTGAAATCGTACTAGACATGTGGATGGAGGTGCTCAAGCGGGGCTCATGTTCCTACATGGTGACATCATGTAGGCTTAGAGTATGGTTTAGTACCTTTAAATGTACTAAGTATGTAGGATGCAATGCAACAAGTGATAAGTACTATAATCAAAATTCATAACATAGGCAAACAATAAGCATATAGCGATATGGCATGTATGAATGATACTGAAGTAATCCATGCTTATATAGAACATAACCCATAGCGTGAACATAATCCATGTGTGAGGAGAGACCACTTTAGTACAAATCAAAGGCCTACTACCTCCTTGGAGAGGCGCATGAGGTACAAACCCCTTTATGTGGTTGATGAAGTACAAACTCCCCAATGTGGTTGATGGAGTACAAACACCCTAATGGTCTTATCAAGATACAAAACCCTCGACATGGTTGCGCGGGCCTGTACCTCTTGATCGAGGCGATCGAGGTAGAAAAACCTCAACAAGGTTACCCGGGCCTACCCTCTCGAGTGAGGCTTTGGTCATTTTCCCCCACACCATAGAAATGATATCATATACATACATTCCTTTCATCATCATATAGTCATTCAACTCATAAGATATGCATTAGACCTTCAATTCCTCAAGAAATCATCACCCGGATATTTTTATGAGACACTTGGCGGGTGTGTAATGCCAGTGTAAAACCATGTAATTCAATAGTGGAATAATGCTAGAAAATTCAATGTGAAACCATCAATAGAAAATTGGTAACACCCTTAAGCATATACATCAATACCCTGCATCAAATCTCATAATAGACCTTAGATTCATAGCTCCAAAACATGCTAAAACAACCATAATTTCATGAAACTCCAACATAGTGTGTAGTGAAATTCATAATAGATAAGACCTGTGAGTAAATCAACTTTAAATATGCAATTTTAAGTAAAAAGAAGCTTGGGCATCATGGGTGAAACAAACCAATGAAAGAAACCCACATACCTTACCTTTGGAGAACAACTTGATGAAGATTGGAGATGGAGATTTGAAGCTTGAATGTGAACCTTAAGTTCTGAATAAGTTTTGAGACTTGAATTTATGAGTGAAATATTTGGCTAAGTGTTTGAATGAGTATTAGGGAATGTTTTGAATGATATGAGGGTGAAATATGGCTAAGTATAAGTACTTTCACATTTGGAAACACTTACTCAAAAGCCTTGGAAAGGATTCGAAAAACTGCCAAAAAAAATACTATGGCGCGCCCTTGGCCCATTTCGATTTTTGGGAAAATGAAATTGAGAATCATTTGTTCTAAAATTGGGGTTAGACCCATTTCCCACTCAATTAGACCCCATGAATAAAGATATGAAGTTGGATTTTCGATATCACGCCGGATTTTGAGGCACATTTTCGGACACTTTTTGGGGTCATTTCAATCATACAACATTATTTGAAGCAAATTTTCACTCAATTCAAACATATGACATGTATGATCCTATTCATGAATATTCAAGCCCTAATTTTGCAACACATTCGAGAATTACCCAAAACTTTTTGATCCTTAAACCCATCATAATGCCAAATACACACAACCAAGGGAGTTTAAAGGGATCAAAGGCAAATTTGTTCAACAAGCATCTCAAAAGATAACCCCAAACCCTATCATAAAACAATATCCCTAATCCAACCTCGAAATGAATTTAAAAATTGATCACCCAACACTTATGCACTATACTCATATGATCAATGCGTCAACCATCATAATTACCCAACAAAAATGATCACATAATTGAAAATCAAGCTAAGGAATTTAAATTGACGAAATCCTACTTATCATGTGTATACTATCATACTCGTATAGGAAAACTTAATATTACCACTACAGACACAATCATTCACCACTATATATAAAAATCATAACAACAATATGCAAAATTTACTAGGGAAACATACCACTTGAGAAGATGAAGAGCAATTATTCACAATGAAGGGAAGAATGGGCGCCAAAACCCTAGAAGTACGAAATCTTTAGAAAATTTCATCAGAAAGTGACGTAGGTTGATGAAATTTTTTTTCGGAATAGTGGAAAAGGGGTTTGGGAAAATCAAGTTAACAAATGGGGAAATTAGGGGTCAAATTCATTTTGACCCCTAATATACTCTTACTGGATCGACTTTTAAAATTCTACAAATCAGGTCTACGAAACCCCGACTATGAGTCGTAGGGCTTCCTACAGCTCATAGGTCCCAGTCTCATAGTAGACCCAACACTTAGAAAAATTCAAAATCCATAACTGGGCACTACGAACCCCACTTACAACTCATAGGGGACCCTACGAACGAAAGGTTGGCTCGTAGTGTGCATGCCAACTTTAATTATCACTGGTTTCCTCTACGAGGCATGACTATGAGTCATAGTGTACACTATGGCTCATAAGCCTGATCGTAGAGGCTGCTCCAAATGCAATCTTCTTCAAACTTCCAGCTCTTGATTTATACCTGCAAACTAAACCTGAAAATGCACCAATCCAAAATAACACAACTGATTCAATGTGATAAAAATCAAAACAAACATCAATCCACTACCTAGCAATCCAAACAACGAAAATAAACTTAAAAACAAGCCAAAAACATAAAATATACTTGGGTTACCTCCGAAGAAGCCCCTTGGTTAATGTTGTGGCTCGACTTTGTCCTCTTGGGTACTCAGACTTCCTCAAGATTCGATGAGCTCTTATCACCACCTCTATGATCTCTCCTCCTATCTTTTTGAATACGCTCTAACTATTTAGAGACTTGCTCAACTTGGCCATCGATCTTTTGAATTGCCATCACTTGTTGATCCACCTTGTAATTTACATTGAAGACATCAAACTTAATTTCTTGAAGCGTCTCCTCTTACTCATTCACTTTCTTTATTAGTTATTCGAGAATACTCTCAACTTTTGAAGGTTTTCCTGTAACCCATTGCTTATGTGGTAGCTTGATCCAACTGACCACACCATCCCTTCTTGCACTACTAGAGCATTCACTTGATGCACTAGTTGGAGCAACTTGTTGGTCTTGATATGACTGGTACACTTGGCTAACTGCAGATAGTTTGTCCATATACTTAATGACTTCATTAAGTGGCTACCTCAAAAATGCCCAACTATCCCCTCTAAATAAGGCGTCGGCGTGTCTGTTCAAAACTCAGTGCCAATAGAAGCTTTCCACTAGTTCATCATCCGGTAAACCATGATTTGGATTCTTCCCAGAAAACACTTTATATCTATCCCAAGTTTCACCCAAAGACTCACCGGGTACTCATCGAAAGTAAATAATCATATCCTATAGTGGATGGTTGTTAGGCTCTTTACAAAAGTTCATGAGGAAGACCATTTGCACTTCACCCCAGTTAGAAAAAATGCCTGGTGGGAGGATAGATCACCACTCTATAGCCTCGCACCTGAGGGTCGTTGGTCAAGTCTGGAGAGCCATGGCATCCCATGCTGGGTGCCTTGTTTGAATCACTCCCCTCAGTGTTTGCGTGGAGTTCTGCAAATGAACCTAAGGGTTTTCGAACTCCTGCTCATAAAATAGGACATATCGTTGCAATGATTCAAATAAATCACCTGTGATGATAAGCTTTTGTTCAGCCATTGTGATTATTAGCTTTCGATTGCTTATCTGAGTTGAATCTTAATGTACTCTCCCTTGGATACCTGTAAATAAAACTAAACAGCAAAAACAAAAAAAAAGTAAAATACAAGAGAATTTAGGAATTATCACTTGAATTAACCAAGAGTGAAATCAAGTTAAGAACCTAGACGTATTCCCCAACAATGGCGCCATAATTTTTGATGTTCACACTCCAACAGTAAAGTAGTAGCAGTCAAGTATAAACCCAACTAGAGGTAAGGGTCGAATCCATAGGGAATACGAGGTTTGACTATATTGATCCACTAACAATCATTTCAAGCATCGATTACTAAATTCTCTAAAATGGGAAGGAGGGGGAGGTTTGTTATTAAAAATGAAGAACAAAAATAAATACTACACTACTAATGCGAGAAGACAATCAAATTCACGGACAACTTGGGAATTATGTTCCCCATGATTCGTTGACTCAGTTACCCTAGACAACATAAATCCAATAAAGACATTGCATGAAAGATGGTAGCTTAGGTTCTTCCAGCTCTCCTGTGAAGGTGAAGGTCGAATTTCGCCATGGTGTTTGATCGACAGCCATGGCGTGCCAACTAACTGTTGCTATTGTCCCAGTCAACCTCCCTTTGGAAAAGTTTGGTTAATTAGATGAGAATAGATCAATCGAATCCTGCCATCTACTTTCCTTTTCCCATTCGTCACTACCCTGGTCAGGATCGTGATAGTAGGCGAGGTTTGGTGTTGGCCACCACCAAATGACATTCAAAGTGAAGGGAAATAAACAATACGTGCAAATGCCCAACAAAAGAAATGCACAAAATCTAGGTTATTTCAAGTCAACTTCTCATGGTTACCACAATCCCAAGTTGTGGGTGCTTAGCTACTCATGGCTAAGGCAAAATCAACAACAATGAATTTAAAGGGCGTCCTTGAGATATTACCCTTGATTAATAAGGAATTACACCACTTTGATATTGAAACCACAAGCTTCTATTAATGGAAGTTGAGCACAATGTGATTTTCAATCCCCCAAAATGGGTCTTCAAAATGAAAAGATAAAATCTACACTAAACCTTAGAGAGGTTCTCTAAGAATATTCAAAGTATCTTCACAATAATTGGAATGCCAAATCTCCCTTTCAAAACCCTATCATGAACTATTTATACTAGTTAAAAAAAGACCTTATAAATAAAATAAAAATATAGTTAGCAGCAATTATGTCTGAAAATACGACTCGTAGGGTGACCTACGAGTTGTAATTGGCCTTTCGTGGTCAACACTTGGCATTTTGGACTTGACTGCTATGACCCATTGCTACGAGTCATGGTGTCCTCTACGACTCGTAGTGTCTTCTTGTACTCCTGAGTTGCAGTTCTTAGTCCAACCATTTTGCACACTATTTTTTGTTATGTGAGCACCTCCTACCAGTCGTAGTGTGACTTATTACTCATAGGTTATCCTCGTATGACTGACCTTGACTTTGGGAATTCCAAATTGGGATCACTACTTCTTGCTACAAGGGCACCTTACGACTCGTAGCTTGGGCTATGACTTGTAGTGTGGCTCATATGTCCTGTACTTTAGCAAAATCTACAATTTTATCCCAAAATCATGCCAACCTGTATTCTCTACAAGAAAAACACAAAAACATAAAAAAACCCATAAAAATTCGCATTAAGAACTTGGAAAATCCCTTGTTTAAGCCATCAAATGTGTTGTATTTTAACAGCACATCAGTAAACAAAGAAAGAGCAGCATAGCTAGTGTCCCCGAACTTGAGCACTCACCAAATCTCTTCTTCCAAAATGTCAAAACTAGTCACGTGGAGGATGATCATGAGGGGCTCCAGTCCCTACATGATAACATCATGTAGGCATAGAGTGTGCATTAGTACGTTTGAATGTGCTAAGTATGTAGGATCCAATGCTACAAGAGATAAACAACATAGTCAAAATGTATAATCATAAGCAAGGAATAAGTATAATAACAACATGACATGCATGACCAATGCTTGAAGTAAAACATGCTTTTATAGAACATATTACATGTATAGGAAGAGACCATATTCATAGACCAAACAAACTATTCCATGGAATCTAAGGCATGTCAATCCCTTAGAAGGTGATTGAGGTATCTACCCCTTAATTGGTAGATGGTCATGTCACCCCTATCATACTGCTTAAGGTATATACCCCTCAGCATTTTAGATGGGTATGTCCCATCCATCATAGTGGTCAAGGTATATACCCATCAACATAATAGATGGACATAGCACCACCACCCCAATCAAAGTGGTTGAGGCATATCACCCCCTCAACAAGGTGTGGTCAACTTGCAATACTATAGATACTTTCATGAAGTCAATACATACATACAATACTTTCTTCATCATAGAGTAACTTGACTCATAAGCCATGCAATAGACCATCAGTAACTCAAGAACCCTTAATAAGACATTTTATCAAACACTTGGTGGGTGTGTAATGCAAGTTCAAAATCATGCAACTCAAGCACGGAATCATGTGAGAACACTCAATGTAAATCAACCCACCAACACTTGGTAACACCCTCATGCAAGATACATTGAAACCCCTCATCAAATCTCATAATAGATCATGGATTCATAGCTTAAACATTGCATAGATGGTCATGTCACCCCTATCAAAGTTCTTAAGGTATATACCCCTCACCATTGTAGATGGGTATGTCCCATCCATCATAGTGGTCAAGGTATATACCCCTCAACATAGTAGATGGACATAGCACCACCTCTCCCATCAAAGTGGTTGAGGCATATCACCCCCTCAACAAGGTGTGGTCAACTTGCAATACTATAGATACTTTTATAAAGTTAATACATATATACAATACTTTATTCATCATAGAGTAAGTTGACTCATAAGTCATGCAATAGGCCATCAATAACTCAAGTATCCTTAACAAGATATTTTATCAAACACTCGGCGGGTGAGAAATGCTAGATCAAGATCATGCAATTCAAGAGTAAAATCGTATGATAAAACTCAATGGAAATCAAACCACCATCACTTGGGAATACCCTTATGCAAGATACGTTGAAACCTCTCATCAAATATCATAATAGATCAAGGATTCATAGCTCAAAAAATGCATAGTCACAAAAGGCAAATCATCTCATAGTATAAGCTTGAAATAGGTAGACATGTGTTTCCAATTGACATTTCATAAAACCCCAACATAATTTATAATCATCATCCATAATAAGTAATACAACTTGAAAATATGCAAGTTTCATAAAAAGGAAGATTGGGCACCATGGGTGAAAGGACCCAATAGTTGAAACCCACATATCTCAAATTCGGGCTATCCTTGATGTAGATTTGAATGAGAATTTGAGGTTTGAATGAAATTCTTGAGATCCGGAGATGAGTTTGGGACACTTGAATTTGGACGAAATATTTGGCTAAGTGTTAGAGATGGTTTTGAGAGTGTCTTGAGTGATATATAGTTGAAAAAATAGTTAGGTATAGGTGTTTTCACGCATATGAGGGCATGGGGCCAAGACTCCAATGCCTTAGGCTGAAACAAGAAAAATAAGGAAGTCATAACACTTCTCCATGAAGTGACGTGGATGTACACTGAAAATTGAAAAGTTGGCAAAAATGAAATCTCACTACGGGTCCTCTAGAATAATGATTATATTCATTTCCCACTCAATTTTTCACCCTGATCAAGAATGTGAAGTTGAATTTTTGATATCACACACGGATTTTGTGAATTAAGGAAATTATGGTTGTGGGCATTTCCAAGGCATATTTTTGGAACATTTCAAAAACACCAAAAATGGATAAAGTCTACATCGTGGATCCCATGTTTTCAAGGTAATGTTTTCAAAAAATTCATGACAGGCATTCCCAACTCCTCCTAAACTCAAAACACGGTCTAAATGGGTCCTTTTGAACGTAAAAAGGGTTTTAAACCCCATTCCATGTCCTTTCTAAGTTCTTGAAAAAGAAAAGGTCTAAAGAAAAAAGAAAAGGTGCAAGGAATTGAGGAGTTCGACGAGAGTTCTTAAGGATTAGTTGTCAGAAGATTCACACCAGATATGTAATGCTAAACTAAAGCATAGGATTGTTCTCCCATGTGCCCCATCGATGGCAATAGAGGAGTTGAGAGTCCATGAGTCCCCATACATATTTATTGAAATAGTTTCTTGAATATTTTTTCTTGAAAATTGTATATTTTACATATATTTTCATACGTTGATGATCATCATATACTTGATTTCCCAAATTATATACTTTTCCTGAGACATTGTATAAACCCTATATGTCATTTTGTGAAAGATGCATGAATGAAGCTAGAGATGGAGTCTAGAGCCTTGACTTGAGTATGTTGGTTGAAATCTTCAGGTGAGTATGAGGTTGAGTTAATTGAGTTTAATGATCCTATGAGTATTCATTATTGAGTTCCAAAGCTCTCTAAGTCCTTGAGCTATCCAATGAGAATTGAGTTGATGAGTTGATTTATGTTAGGCCAAAAGGCCCTATTCAAATTGAGTTGATGAGATAATGAGAGTCTCCGGGAGACTAATTTTTAGTTTATTAGTGTCTCCATGAGGCTAATTGATATGATTGATTGAGATGAGGAGGAGTTTTATGAGCATAGAGTCTTGCGAGGAGTATCGAGCATCAAAATGAGTAAGAGTAAGTCCAATTGACACTTATTAACTACATCACCAAGCGTAGGTGAGGATTAGAACCATTACATTGAGGTTACCTCTTGAGTTAAAGTCCTTGAAAGCAATAGAGGACTTGTTGAGGTTGGATCCCTAGTGGATTCGATTTGTTCTTACCTAGTAAGTACACAATAATTGTGGCAACATTGATGGGATTGTTGTACAATCACTAGCTCATAAGTGATTGTTGTTGGATAAGAGAAACTCTCATAAAGTTTCAACCTTTAGTACTCTGAGTTGAGTTGATTGATGAGGTCTGATTGGCTGATGGGTCACTTTTCTACTCTTTTTTCTTGCTTTAGATAGACATTTGACATTTTGATTGAGTATATTCTGTGTTGATGCTATTTCTATATTATTCTACCTGCTTCTATTTCATTCATCCATTTTACATACTCGTACATTCCATGTACGAATATCCCTTTTGGATTACATCATTTTATGACGCAGAGGTAGGTATAAGAGATCGTCAACAGATGCGTCATTGTGGATTTAAGCAGTCAGATGAATTTGGTGAGCCTCTTTTACTTCAGAGGATCATTGATTTATTTTCATCTAGCTTATTAGAGTTAGCTTTACTTTTGATCTGAGGTAGCCATGTGTCACGCCCCAAGTCCCGTTAGGGCGGACCGGCACCCGTTGCCGATAAGGATCGGGAGAACCAACCTATATCTATACACTTCCTATATATTTTATAACGGATTTCCATATTTAACATGCCTTTAGGCAAGTAAATAGTGATACAATCCAAAAGAAAATACTTGTGATTAGGCCGTTGGGGCCACGGTGTTTAAAGTACGGGACATGACCATACTTCAGTTTACATAGTCTACAAAGCCTCTAAATCATAGGAAGTATCGAATAAGGGTTGGGACATGCCCCGCCTCAAATAACTGTACAATACAAACAATAAACGTTAGACACACACAAAGCTCCGAAACAACCTGGAGCTTAGTAACAGCAGTTGGATGTCCTGTGCTCCTACTGGGGAGATTTACTAGCACCGGTACCTGCAGCATGAAATGCAGGTCCCCTGCAAGGGACACAGTACGAGATAATATACTGAATATATAAGGCAGCAAATACTGTATATGAAATAACAACTCAAATGAAATCATGCACTGATGTGGATTAAGTGACCACCTTTGGGTATACTTTGGAATCGCATACTTTATGTTCTTTATATTGCTTTTCCTATACTATATAATCTGTGCACATCATGTACTTTAAGCAACCAACTGATCAGTGGTATAACTGTATCAGGATCGCCCCTATCTAGGTTCTTCCTTAACCCCTCGAGGTACCACCGTGATAGGATCGCCCCTGGCTAGGTGATTCTTCCACCCCTCGGGGTACCACCAATCAACAAAACACATATGCTTTATCTTTCAATTACCTTTGAGATGATTCTTTTGGTGGTCATATTATTCGGACTTTATGGTTGTATATACAATATAGAACATGTAGAAAAAATCATACAAGGCATCATGGCAATGAAGAGAGTATGTTATATAACCCATGAAATGCATATGAAATGAAGCATCTTGTGAACTTTACTTAGTAATAAGAATTCATGTAACTGGGTGTCCAAGTGTGTATCTAGATTTGGAGGTAACTACATAAATGGAACATATGACCATGTGAAATAGTGGAGGCAAAACTGATTGTCATGTTGGAGTAGATAAATGTCTTTACTTACCGAAGGGTGTATGTTTCATGCCAAGTGATACGAAATCAAATAGCCTTATATACCTTGTTGTATGACCTCGTTACTACCTTGGAGTGGCTGCTTTTCCCTCAAATATGTATCTACATCATATTAAGCAACAAAACTAGTAACACAACACTTCTAGGCAGTCCAATATCATAGAAATGATCACCCGAACAGTAAGCTTTCAATTAGTGACGCAAAGACATTGCTTCAACCTTTTTGCTTATAAATGTATTTTCTAACAACCACTCTTGTGTACATGCCATGTACATCTTATTTTCAGTACCTTAACAGTCCCACAACATCCCACCAAACACAACACACAACAATTCTTCATAACATACAAACAAGCGTCACAAGGATATATCCTTTCACCACGCCTCGACGTCAACAATGTCGGAACTGTTTTAACTTTACCAAAATTATCTCCAATCATTTTATCACATAAAACCAATCTTAATATGGTCCAAAAATAGTCCCAAATCATGGGTATGTCGTGGAATAACATACTACAATTCTATACAACTTACAAATAGACAGAATAACATTACTCCCACCTTTGCTACATTTCGACGACGACAATTCCAAACCTTTTTCAACTCTAACAAACTATTCCAACAACATTTACACATACCAACAGTGATAATACAATCTTATAACACCACCCAAGAAGTCATTAAGGACATGAGCTAATAGCTTTAAATCCAACAACCCACAACTTCCAACCAACATCATACTTAAGATAGCACAATAAAACTCATTTGTTAAAGAAAACCAAAATCTCGGCAGCAACCTTAGGTATATATATATATAACTCAAACAATGTTAAGAACATCAAATTCTCTTCATATTACATCCCACACACCATTTAGATATCACTAAAACAAAAGAAAAAGGTGCAGTAATTTCCTGGACACATGCTGTCCATAATTTTCAGCATAACATATCATCATATACTTCTTGAATCTTATGAAGAAACCTTACTAAAAACACAATTATAACCACTTACCTTTATCCTCAAAGTTGAGCAAATCCTTATGAAGCCTAAGAGATCCTTTGACTGCTGCTGCTAGGTTAAGAAACGTGAAGAGAGAGACTAGATTCAGCTCCTTCTAAAGCAAGTAAATGCTTTGTCTCTTTCTCATCATCTAAAAAAACGGATAAAATTAACAAAATTATGGGGAAAAATAAATAATCTGAAGCAGAAATTGATCAAGGAAGAGTTCACTGACTGAGATTTCTAACAGTGGCGTGAACAGTGTAGCCACGGTCGAGGAGAGACTTGACAAGCCATGAACCAATAAAGCCGCTGCCGCCAGTTACACACACTACTTCACCGTTTGCCATTTTTATCAGTCGCCGGGAAATGCCACAACTTTGAATTTATCAGTTAAACACCGGTGAATGAAGAAAGAGGAAAGAGGAAAATGGGGAAAATAAGCTCTGGCCAAGATTCTTTATCCAATGGAAAAAAAAACTTTTTGAATTTTGTCTAGAGTTTGAGCACATATTTTCTTTTTTGTTTCTCCCCGATTTCAATGCTCATATTGGTGTTCGCCTATTTCGGATTCATGCGGCATAATGCATTATTTAAAAAAACACACCATATTATTTATATATGAATTCAAATTTAAAATATCTGATCAAGGGAGAAATAATCTAATTCACTGTGTCATATTCTTTGGTGAGTTTAAAGAAAAATTAAAATGACAAAATCAATGCGTTCAAAATAGAGTTAAAAAATCAAAATCATTAAAATTGTCCTACTTTATTGTGTTTTATATATGAACGATTGAGAATATGAGCTTTTTAATCTGAATATCACTCAATAATTAGTGAAATATATGTTAGTCACTCAATGATTAGCGAAAAAATATCTAAATATTGATTAGATCAAATATTTGTCTAAAATTTCTTTTAAGCTCATTTATCTATAAAATCATGTACACTTAACATATACAATAGCTCTATTTGTTAAAACATTAATTTGTTAAATATAGTTTTAATTAGTTTCTTTAAAACTCTAATATCCCTCATTTCAAGTTAAAAATACCAATGCCATGATAAAGACGAGATCATGGCTAAGAAAGTAGAGAAGGAGGTGGTAGATATCAAAGCTAGAATAAATTAATTTTATACAATGATAGCTTAACCTTTAATCTTAATTTTTAATTTAATTTTAATTTATTTAGATTTATCACGACGGAATTATTTATTTATGTGCAGTGTTAATGGCAGAATCTTTTAAAAAAAAGAAAGAATGTACACGCATTATCAAAAATTAATAGAGATGTGTGACTATTGAGTGATAGTTCAAATAGAAAATTCGTTCTCAATTATTTAAGTATGAAATTTTAAAAACTGAAATAGTTTAAGTGTATTATTAACTTTTTTAACTCTTTAAAATATTCTTTCTATGTACTATTTAACAATTCTATTTGTCTTTTCACTTTATCCAAAGTTGATTTAATATTTATCAAACTTTGATTTGTTATATAATGAAGCTCAAAATAATATAAAGATGAAGACTATAGAATAGAGAGATAAGAGAAGAGAGAAGAGAGTTTACTTTGAATATCAAAATATTTTTAAAATTTTTAAGCGTGTATAATATAATTTTCAAAATCGCTATTTCTATTATTATACATCGAATCATAGAAAAAAGCAATCATAAACATGACTTAAAAAGTTATACTACAGACAAAAAATACATCAAACTTTTAAAATAAATCAAGAGTATTATAAATTACAAAAATTATAATTTTAAATGTGAGTGCATGTTAAATATTATTAATTTCCATACTTTGATTAATTTAACTATTAAAATTTGATAAATATATGAAGAAGAACAAATACACTAATTCACTTTTGACAATAGAACCAAAAATTGTTCAAATGATACTTAAGAGATTATTTTGAACCTATTACCAAAGATAATAGATCATTTTTTTCATTAATTTTCTCATAAATTGAATAATCAAAAATAAAGTTAGGGTAGTTTGATTAATTAGGTAACTAATCAATTGGATTAATCATCATATGATAAATAAGTATATGGCAATGTTGTATCACAGCCTTGCCAATTCCATAAATTTAAGGGATAATTTCAAATACATACAATAAAATAATTTATTTACAGTAAATATAGCCCTTCTTTATTTGCATAAAAAATAGCTCAAATCGTAGAAGATATATATGACTATACAATATAATTTGTCAAAAGTCATAGAAAGTATACATAGACTATAAAATGTGGATTTCTTATATATGTATTATAGATTGAATATACATTACGATACACTCAAAAATTAAATATAATTGACTATACATGAAATATACGCTAACTATACATACCTATACAACGAATAATTATCTTTTTGATAATTATTTTTATCGAATAGTCATGCACTATAATTGTCCATAAATTAGTTTAATTACACAACCTAAATTTGGTAACTAAGCCTTTACACCAAATTTGATATCAAATAAGTACCTCCCCTTTAGCAGTTTTAAGCAAGTTACAAGTATATGATACTCCAGGCCCACTAGTATCTCATTAGTCCCTAATCAAATATGACTCAAAATAAGTTTAGTTCTATGATATTTATCATAAGATTTAGGAATAGCATCAAATATAAGCCGCTTCAAAGAGAATTTCGCAAGATTAATTCTTTACGTGCTTGTGATGTAGACAGTATTTATGGTTGAAACGAATAAAACAATGAGACCGAAAATAAATATTGGCTAATTATGTGATTAATTTGTCCGAGCATAATATCAAAGCTTGACGTTCAAAGGTATCAAAACTACCAATTGAGCAAGTAAAGTACACTTTTAAGGATAAATTTTTTTAATCCATTCTTAAATATCGATTATTAATGAGTTTTTTTCTTGTAGTGCAAAATATATACATATATATACATATATATACATA